>OMLP01040172.1:0-21694 GCA_900302685.1 Spondyliosoma cantharus | reverse complement strand
CCACATGACAAAGTCACAGACAGAAGAGGATGTGGCCGAGACGTGTCTCCCTGTCTTCCAGGTGAGGTCGGCGCCCCCCACCTCCAAGCCAGAGGGCCCGCTGATAAAGATCGACATGCCCAGGAAGCGTTACCCAGCTTGGGACGCCCACTACGTAGACAGGCGCCTGCGGAGGACTATAAACATCCTGCAGTACATAACGCCGGCCGCTGTGGGTATCCGCTACCGTGACGGACCCCTGCTGTATGAACTCTTACAGTATGAGTCCTCACTCTGACACACAGACATGACAACACACATAAGCACATTCGCACCATTAAAAGACATGTAGATCTATGGGTGTTCAGATTAAGAGAAGATTTAGAAACCCAGTCTCACACACACAATGTGTCACTTGATGTAAGCACACAGACAAAAGCAATCTAACATACTTTGACGAGCACACACTCACACAAACATTCACACACACATTCCTTGCGGGCACCTACGACCTGTGAGTCCCATGGCCATGACTCAACAAGCTGCTTCAGCGAGAGTCCATCTCTTTCTCTCTTTATCCTTCTGTCTCTCTATTTCCAACTCTGATCCCTCCTCATCTGTTCCCATTGATATAATTTCACACGTCCGCGCTCCGCCGTGAAGAAAAACAAACAAAACAGAAAAAACGAAAGTTTCACTCTGGAGTCTTTGACCACCGCATGCTGTTTACGTTGCGTTGCTCACACGTTCACGGGTTTCAGTAGAATTAAAAAGACGTGACACAAAGAACGAACAAATGTCACTTTTAATCAAAGGAGTTTGTGATCTTGTTGTCGTTAGTCTAGTCAAAAGGTAGTGTATATATTTTCTATGTACAGAGGGGATGTTTTTTATGTACTGTTACGTTGTTGGAGACAGAGCAGTTGGGCACGTCGGTGTTTGGAGTTGGTTGGCGAGGTCACCAAGGAGTGTAGCAGAGCATGATGGGAAAGATGGAGACAGATGGAGAGAGTATTGGCAATTTAATGCGCACTGAAAAAAAATCTAAATATCATCTAAAGATTGCGCTGCAGTCTGTTAAAGGAATAATTTGACGTGTTGGAAAATACACACATTCATTTACCTGCCAGAATTAGATGTCCACAATATGGATACCACTGTCATGTTTGTACACAACAAAAATGGAAGCTTAGCCTCGTGGCTACAGCTTCATACTTAACCGAGTGATAAAAAGAGTGATGTTAGATTTCAAATCAATTTAGATTTTCCAAAATGTCAATTTATTCATGTAAGAATGCTAACACTTAAGCATACGCTATGTTAAGGGAGAGTTAGCTACATGACCTCAAAATGGCATGTTGTAGCAGCTCAAACACAGACCCAAAAAATCAAGACAGCCATGTGAAACTATACAGTGAAATATACAGTGCCAGCAGTAATAGTACCTAAAAAGTTCTAAAAACAAAACTAGCTAAATAGCCTATGCTGGGTGAGATAGCTGAGATATTAGCGGAGATGCAGTTTTAAATGCTGTGAATGAACAGGCAAAGTGCTAGAAAACAAACCTTTTCATTGTTAATATGTTGTAGCTGCTTTCTCCAACTGTAAGCACATTGTATGTTAAGGTGTTAGCATGGAACTAGAGCTAAAGATCTACTGAGGACAGATGATCTAAATGTTACATTTAAAGCTTTATACTTAACCAAGTGATAAAATATAGTGGTGTCAAACTTCTAATCTGTCTCTTTGCCAGAAAGAAAATAATACTATTTCTCATGCTAACACTTGAGCATACAGTACATGATACAAGAGTTTGCAACACAAGATGTAAAAATTGAAAACATGAGAACGAAATACTCAAAAGCTATGTTTAACATTAAATATTGTGCCAAAATGGCTGTGGAGTGAAAGAATACGTGGTTTTCCGCCAAAAATTAAACTAGCTTAATCGCCAATGATAGGTTAGATAGACAATATATTGAGATATTAACTGAATAAAGTTTAAAATGTTTTGCATGATATTGTAGTAAAAACAAATCTTTTCAATTGCCAATTGTGTTAGAGCTTCTTTCTCTCACTCAACACATTGTATGCTAAGGTGTTAGCATTAGAGCTAGAGCTAAAGATCTACTGAGGACAGATGATTTTAATGTTAAGATTCTTATTGCTAAACATGTACTCTCGTCAATGTGCCAATCTCCCACCTGAAGTATAAAAGCAGGCCATTAAACATGAAAAAAAAAAAATACCATTAAAAGCAGACCAGAGGTTGCTGCTTTCTACTGCTGAGTCAAACAGAAGATTTACAGACAAGCCTCCATGTTTGTGGAAGAAGTGTTAGCGCCTGCTGATGTTTTTAGTATTAGCCAACTGATTTATGGTTATGTCCTAAGTATCACCATTAAATCACAACTCAAGAACACAGGAAGGAACACAGGGCAGTATGTGCTTATCACACTCTTTTCCCGGTGTGTGTGTGTCGGGGGTCTTACAGTTGTTCTCCATCATTTCCTGTTATGCTTCGACAGGTCGTCCACAGTTGCAAATGCTTCGTTGCGTCGGTTTACTTTGCTAGGCAATGAAAAAAAAAGAAGAGAAATTGTCTCCAAATTTTCAACAGACAGAGCGAATGCAAGACTAATTATTTTTTGATCTACCAGTACCTACCAGTGTGTGATGTCTTAATCATGTTGGTCCCCCGCTAACAGGGTGCTGCCACTGAAGCTCATATAAAACAATTTTGGATTTCAATCGTCCAAGCACGCTCGATGAGTCGTGCTGACAAACGTCCAATATCAGCTCCTCCAAAGCCACCCACGGTTGAGCTGTGATGTATGGCTCATTATTTATTTTTTTGTTTGTTTATCCCTGTAATCCAAGCTGTTACATTGGCAGGCGATAACAAATGAGCCAAGATATCAGTCATCGGCCCCCGTCAGCGGGAACGTTGATCCTGAAATCACACACCTTACACTGTGTGGCGGCGAGTGAAAACAAACGGTTTGGAAGGTGGGGAAAGTATCTTCGCCATCCAAAGCTCCACACCCTTTCTTCAGTCCCATGTCTGTGGTAGAGCAGGTGAAACCCGGCCATTTCAAATGGTGCAGTTATAAAAGATGAACAAAAACACACATGGTTCTTCTTATTGCTACTGGCAAAAAGGATCAGACAGGTCAAGATAAAAAATATATTGTATTTGCGGGCGCTTGAAGAGTCTTTTAAAGGGGTAATTTAACATTTTTGGAGGGAGGAATCCTTTTTTTCTTGTCCAGGTCTGTCAGGCTGTAGAAAAAGTTGCCTTTTCTTCAGGATGAAATCATAATTTAGTGCTGAAACAGCATCTTGATTCATGAGGTAGTTAATTGACAACACCTGTGATGGTTGATAAATCAGTAATAAAGAAAGAATGCCCCTTTTTTCAGCATCTTAATTATGAGAATTCACTCCTCTCTCTGATTTATATTACATTATAAATGTATTACTAACTATACTTATACTTGCTAATTACTATAGATCAGTGGTTCCCAATCTTTTTGGCTCACGAACTAAAGAGAGTACTCTACCGATTCGGCATTGCAAACCTATAACATTGTCTGACTCACACTTGAAAAAAGGGATCAAAATTGATGCTGCAGAACCGTTTCTTTTTATTCCATGAATCCCTCTATTACCTAAATTCTCTTCCCTGTCAAAAACCTGGAGCCTACAATATAGCCTCGAGCTGCTGTCTTCAGCACAACCGATGCTAAAAGTGACATCACCTTAGGCAATTTATCAGTAGTGCTCCCCAAGATGTGTAAACAAACTTTGATGCTGTAAAATCCTAGCGAAGTCTACATGCAACCCTTCAGCACTGCTTGGATTATATCTAGTGATTGGGACCAGTACAACAAAAACCTATTTATTTATTTTATCTGAAAATGTTTAATGGCCTGAAGAGATCAAATTATTTAGTCATTCATAGGAGGAGAAAGCAAACAACAGCCACGCCCGCCCCCATGTTGGGAACCACTGTTGCAGACCGAATGATTGATCAATTAAAGGTTTAATGTGTAGGATTTAAGAAAGGTTTTACTTTAAGGATCTATTGGAAGAAATCGACTATAACAATTTTGATAATGTTTTTTTTACATTTTTTTATTAATCAATTTAAAGGTGCAATATATAGAAAATGGCCACCTGTCAAATTCATACTCCAAACAAATAGGGGGCAGCATATCACCAGATTTACCGCTAACTGCTTCTAACTATAGCTGCCGTTAGCTCATTAGCAATGCAACTAGTGCTCCTATTAGCTGACTCTGCCCGCGCTGGGAGCTCAGAGCACAGGGGTAGGATTGTTATGTAGACAAAACTGGAATTTCTTTACATTCTGTTGGTAAGTTTTAGTTATATGTAAGAATTCTACTTGTAAGTGTTTAAGAAAATAGCTAAAAACATCAAAAGAATATGAAGAGATTTTTGAATTATGTCAAAGATGGCTGTGTATTGTGTTTCAGAGATGTCCACTGAAGGTAGCATGCTAACTAGCTCGCCTGTCCTTTTTCACAACACCACCCTGAGCTCCCAGACCTGAATGCTAGCTGCATGGCTAACTGAGCTAACTAATGTTAGCTACAATTAGCAGCAGTTACTCTGGCGATATACTGCCCCCTATTTGTTTGGAGTAGGAACTCAAGAAGTGGCCAGTACTTACATATTGCCCATTTAAACTAAGAATCCTTTTTTGTTTTGCTTTTTATCTAAAAATGACATTTTATGTTTTTTAGTGGCCAATGTAGTAGAGGGTTAAATCCTACACACTGGTCCTTTAATCTAAAAAAATTATCAACTGATTATTTCAACAAGAAAATAATCAGTTGTTACCATTGTTGTTACATTTTTCGAGGCAAATGCGGCAGGTTAAAAAAGGAGATTTACACCAAAAATGTTGACCTATCCCTTTAAGTTTGAACAACGTGAGCGAGCTTACATTACTTTTCCGTGGTGCTAGCCGATTTGAAAAAATGTAGAAAAAAGTAAAATCTGCTAATTTGCTGCAAACTGGCAAGTAGATCCAATAGAAGCAGCAGCATCGGTGTTCATTATGGTGCAACACGCTCAAGCTACAGAGTCAATTGGCTGCTAATCCCACTTCATATGGTGCAAATACGAAGACACACATGTACTTATGGTGCAATAAGGGCAGATTGTCACTTTGAATTCTATGGTGCAACTTGAGTACTGCCTTCAGTTATCGGCCAAGGCTGTGCCAAAGGCTCCGTCCAAATGGACAACTGCTCTTCCTGTCCTGCAGAAGCTATGCAAGTCTCCGTCGCGAGGAGATGTGCTTAGTCTACACGCTCACAAAACACACACATGTACACACATAGCACACACACACACACACACACACACACACACACACAGGGTTTTCCTCCACTGCAGGGAGATGTGCTAGTTAGCGCACACATGCAGACAATGGGATGCATCCCTACCTCACAGCTTGAACACACACATACTCGAACACTCACACACACTAATGTCCAATAATCCCTTACCCCTTTATAATTTGGGAACAATATTCATATGGTGCTATTGAGTAAAGCTGGATGGTTTTTTGTATCGTCGTGGTTACAGTGGTGTGAAGAATTTAGCCAAATATGTTTAGATTGGTTCACATTCAGACTGATTGAACGGTTGTGAACCAATTAGTCTGCATTTCCTCATGTAGAGAGTGTGCATTAAAAACAGCAGCACCTTCCGCCTCGGTGAAACTAATGATGCCTTATCCGCTTGACAGAAGTGGAGGTGGATTTTTTTTTAAGCTATCCGATGAACTCTAGCAGGGTGGTGCTGATTTTTTTTATGCTACACTCTGATCTGGACATGCATTGTACATTAAGCATGGGTTCAGTGTTTTCAGAGCACAGATATCAAAGAGGATGACGGTGAACTGTGTTAGTACGTCGTCCTAAAACACTGAACATGTGACATTTAGAGAACATTTTTCTGTTCGTTCCACAAGATCGTGCTCGTGAATTTCTTGCATGAATGTTCTCGATTTTCGAGGGAAATATAAGTGGTCACCGCGCAGGCTTCGAGGGTTTTGAAGAGTCATGGCTTCGTATGTGCTTCTGGGTTGTTAAAGGGAGATTTATGTTGCAGCTGTCCTGCTAGCTTTCCCCCTAGCGCTGACCTCTTGACCTTTTTGACCCAAACCATGGCCCCTTTGCACCCAGAGCTCTAGCCAGTCACAGATCAGGTTCAACACAGCCAAATCAGGTCTGACACAACCAAAAAAAAAAAAACAGTTCTTTCTTTACACGGAAGTATTCATGTGTGGCATTCAGACTCGGCTGTAGCCTCATAATCAAACTGCAGGTATCATCTCTATTGTGTTTTTTTTTTTTTTTATCGAGAAGTCACAAACCCACACCCGGCAGTTGAGTCTAAATGCCACAGATGAAATGTTCCTTCCTTCACACTTAAAACCCCAGAGCCTTAGCCAGGCCCGCTCTGTCAGAACGTAAAAATCCAGTCAGTGTTATTGTATGGCTACACATCCACAGCTATGCAAGGTTCTGGGCTTGGAAAACCTTTACAAAAAAAAATATATATACCACATCACTGTTTTCGTGTAATGCTTGTCCTTATTTCATTTCAGTTGTTTTTTGAAACGAAGAGGTGAAAACATTTAAAGGGGCATTGTGTGGTATGGAGAAGAAATGAAAAACTAAACAAGCTTTTCTCAGAGGAAAATAAGGTCCCCAGAACACTGTTTGAAGCTAGGAAGGTGGCAGGGTCCGCCACATATAAACAAAGTAAAACAGTATGAAATTGTGTTGCCCTTCGGGGTCAGTTTGTTTATTCAGTTCATTTAGTCGTGAACAACAAACAACAAAGAGAGTTTCAATATGAAGATTTCTTGTTTTTGATTTCCTGAAACTACACACTGCTCCTTTAACGTGCAACAATGCAAACACCATTTGTTTACATCTCTTGAAACCTTTTGTTTATGATAATTTGTCGATTTACATTTGTCCCCATCAGGGTTTGTATACCGATGGGTTTAAAAATGTGTCGGGAGGAGGGGAAAAAACAATGTAATGTACCTTTACGTTTGGAGAGGGGACAAAACCTCCTGACAGAGGAATGTGCAAAAACCAGAAGGGTTTATTTTCTTTGGATCAACACATAAATGTTCCACTATCAGGGTCTGCAAAGCATATGAGGCCTGTGTGTATGTGTATGTGTGTATGTGCGTGTGCGTGCTAGGTATGTGTCAGTAATGCTTCATATGCTTTTTTTTTTTTTTTTCAGACAGTTTTACTTGCCTGGTCCAGAGCTGTGAAATTCTAACTATTACTCATCACGCTTTTTGTAGAAATCGAGGCCAGACGCTAAGCTGTTTCTGATCTCAGACCAGTTTCTACCAGATCTGAGTCCGACGACCATCGAAATCCTTTTTAGAGGCGCAGATGTTTGGTTGTTTTGGCACAAATACTAGAATTCAATCATGGGGACAAAAAAAACGAGTCGGAAAGGATTTCAGTGGTTTGACTCAGGTGTGGACACTATAAGCACAGGGCAGGGTCAAACTAAACCTTAATGTGGATGTATCTATAAGATGTACCATGAGCTTTTATTTTCTTGGGGGTCATGCTTTTCTACTGTGTTCTTCAGCTTGGGGAAAAAAAAAAAGTAGCTCTAGAGAATTTGATGTGCAAAAAGTACCTTTTTTCTTTTCTCGTGGTTGGCATTTTGATTGTAAATACCTTTTTCTGGTAATCCTCCTCGGTTGGATCTATGTTTCGATGAGTTTGCTTAGATGGCTCTTTCAAATGTACTGATAGTAAATGTTCTTTATAAATATCCAGAATGTAAGACGAGAGGATAAAAATACGGCTTAACTGGAAAACTGTTTTTTCGTAGGAGTCTGTGCCATCGTGTTGTCTTGAGTATAAGCACACTGATATTAGATCTGTAGGCAGGATGGAGTCTCTGGAGGTGATTTGCCAGACAGCCACAACCAAACTTTGGTTCCATTTTTCTGACCAGACAGGTCATATTTGTCTCTCGTATTCCTGATGAGCGCCAATGATAATTCTTAATTGTTCTGCAAAGAAAGACCATCAACACAAGCGGAAAAATATTTTTAATCGATTTGATTTTAAACCCTCGTGTGTTGTGTTCAAGTGCTCAAAGATTCACCACTCTCATACCTGTATGCTAAAGATGTAGCCAGCAATCGGTTAGCTTAACTTAGCACAAAGTTAAAACAAAACAAAGTGAAACGGTTAACTAGCTCTGGTAAAAGTTTAAAAGTTGGACTTAGCTATCTAGCTTGTTGTGTCAAAAGTTTAAAGTTGGGCCTTAGACCGTGTCCAAAAACACTCCTTATTTACGTACAATAGAATAACTATCCATCATTTCATATGAGAACCCGAACTGCGACTGTCAAAATGTAGGCTATCCACTATGTTGTGGTCTCAAAAAGGATGGAAGGAAAAAAACGGTGTCTAGTTGGCTAGTTAGCTTGCGGTTTCCCTCTGCTTCGCTAAGCTAACGTATCCTGGGTGTAGCTTCATATTTGAAGTACAAATAGTATTAATCTTCTTATATAACTCTCTTACAATTAAGTGAGTGAGTCTATTTGCCAAAGTCAAGTCAAAAACAAGATTTAAGTGGAGTGTAAGTTCTGGAAAAAAGGTTTCAGTTGTGCCTTCAACCAAATATCCACACAAAAAAGTTAGCTTAGCTGAAAACTGGAGGCAGTGGGAAACAATTAGCCACCTACCAGCACCTCCAATGCTCTTTTTAACACAGTATACCTTGTTTATTATATACAAAAACTTGAAGAGCAATGCTAGCTTCTAAAAATAAATCCTATTTCCAGTTTTAATGCTAAGCTATGTCTCAGTTTTGGCTTTAGCTTTAGCTTTAGCGTAGAGACATGAGAGTGGTTTCAATCTTACCCAACTCTTGGCTCGAGTACCTTCCCTAATGTCAAACTATTCTTTTAAAATGTTATATTTTTTTTAATGGTATATTTTTCAGATAAAGTAACATACAGTGGAGGCAGAAGCCGATAGTTGAGTGAGAGAATATGATTTCTTGTCATTTTTGGGAACCAACCCTTTAAGAAACAATTGGAGTAATTCAGGAGTCACATAATTGTTTGGCTCTGGACGTGGTTAGAAAGCTTGCTAAGATGGTCACATTTGCAGGTGCAGCTACATGCCAATAAACAGTTCAGTACATAAGCACATATCTCAAACTTGTCTGGCTGAAATCTCCTGACTTCACTGTAGAAAACGATGGCTGCCGTCGTCAAACCGTGTTCAAAAACCGCTCCTGCGTCAGCTCATACAATCACATTTCGGGAATCCTCTGGTCTCCGATTGATTCCCAAAATTCACACCGAATGTTTTCCGACAAACCACAAACGGAAGAGAAACGAGACGACACCTTGTGTATCTCTTGTTTGTCCGTGTATTCTGTGTCTGCGATAGTGTTCAAAGCATTCGGGGTAAGAGTTGAATGATATTTTCAAATGGCTCCAGGTGGCCAGCGTTAGGAAATGTGTTATTTTTGTTACAATACCTCCTGAAAATAAAGTCTATTTATCTGTGAAGAGACAAAGATTTACAATAATACAGATGACATAGAAATTATGACAGATTTTAAATGATGTACAACAGATATAAATGAAACTATGTACAGTTCATTTGGTTTTGAACACGATACAGAAAATGTATATGCGTCAGTATTGAGTTTGATTTTATATATTTACCATTTTATTACATTGTAATGTTGTGACTGCGATGGAGAAAAAAAAAATATAAAGGAATATAAATTAATTTTTCCAAATGTGTGTCGCTTCTCCTTCACATTTAGGAACGCATGATGTGGATCACGACACGAGACGTCAGGTTTTCAGATCGGCTTTATTTAGTTTAACAGGCCAGGCAAGATTTGCATAGTACCATAAAACTGGAAACCTACTGTACAATAGGGTCAAACACATAAATAGGGACTTCCATGCTGCATTTCACAACATACCACTAGTCTGAATTATTACATTGGGATTGCTTTATGGTACAAAACTATAATGTTTTACAGTATAGGATGCAGATAAAAACTCTAATCTCTTGTAAAATCCTTTGAATTATGGGAGAAAACAAACATTTCTTCCACAGAGCACCTAAAAAGACAATACTAGTAAAGTTGTTCAGTCAGTCAGTCATGCAGAACATCGTCTCATTTGCTAAAGGTGATTATATAAAGCTACGTGGAGAAGAAAGAACGGAACATGCTTAAAGAATGGATGTGTGTTTTTCTTCCTCAGTCGTTTCAGCAGCAGGAAGCGTAATTAACACACATAAATAGATGCATGAGCAATATATACATATCACTAGATACAAGGATGGAGTTGCATGCTAGCAGCACTGCGTTAACAGATGAGGCTGACAGGTATTTTTTCGTTTTGGTTATCAAGAAATCCCTTCCCTTGCCAGGCAGTTGGATTGACGAGAATCTATCTGGCCAGGATTCAAGTTATATGCCCGTGGCTTAACCACAGTGGTTCGGACCTATGGGTGTCCTATAAGGAACTGCTGGGAGTGATTTTAAGTGTGACGACAGCTAAGAGAAGCTTGTCCGCAGACAACTATGGTAGCACCTAAATGGGTTATATTTTGGTGGAAAAGCGGTTTTAGCGCTCCTCCCAACTGGCTGTGTGGATGCTAGCTCTGCCGGTAGCGCTCTCCTAATGTCGATCTGATTGGTCGAAGTTATAGACAAATGGAACATCCAATAACACGCCTGTATTTTTTTTTTAAAAAGAGTATTCAAGGATGACTTCTTCAGATGGTACCCACAAAAATCCAACAAGAAGACCAAAATCAACAATGTGTTAGAGGGTCTGTGGATACTACTGCTGACGAAAATCTTACAAAAACAGGTCAGAAATATATTACTGCATCTTTGAAAAGCACTAAATAATTTCCTGAAACAGCACAACGCTGTAGTTCTTTAGCAAACGTGACTCAAATAGTAAAAAATAGTGCATTTGTAGAGGACTACTTACAGCTGCGGATGAATACTCATTTCATATTACTGAGCATTTACAGCAGAAGGACGTTGGTAGGTGGACAGAATCGAAATAAACTACATTACCCACGTTCATTATTATCAAGACATTTTTCTGTGTGAGACAGCGCGACTCAATGATGTGTTTTAAATAGCTGCGAAACAATGGAGCTCTATGGCACAGAGGGTTTATCAGAGGTTGAATACGCACACGATGCGTGTTCATGGGATGCATTTATTGTTGGCTTTGGACTTTTTATAGGATTTGTTGATCGTACAAAAACAGGCGTCATTCAGAGGGTGAATATCTCTTTGGAGCGTATGTTGTGCTTCTTAAAAACAGTCTTTGGTATAATTCATATACATAATATAAATACAGAATGGATACCTGACACACCTACACTTACTTACTATCATTACCTACTACATTAGAAGTTGGTGGTAGAGCGTTTCAATGCAGATTTCAAATTTCAGTCCTTCAGAAGGTAAATGTGGATGAAAAGAAAACGTAAAAGCTAACACAGACTCAGATATCAGTGTAACACATCAACCAAAACAGTAACAAAGGAAAGTAATAAGGAATATTCTTTCAAGTTTTCCTATTCATGAAAAACACGACCTCATTGTGACAGATTATGAATCTTAAATGAGCCAATGGCTCCCTCTGCTGACATAAAGTAACACTACAAGTACAAAATAAAGGAAAACAGATACAAAATAAGTTCTCTATAAAAGACAGTTCCCACAGAAAAATATATACATCTTCATTTAAACTCAACACAAGACAAATTATTAATCTCAATGTTATCAACCTCCTTCCATAAAGTGTCGAATATTTCCTCAAAATAAGTTACATTCCATAACAAAACACCAGTGGCTTCTTGTTGCATTTTCAAGACCATCATCACAGTAACTTCATAGAGAATCAGTAACAACGATAGCATTCACTTTCTCCCACAGCTGTTTCTACACCAGTGTACGACTCCACAGCAGGTTTCAGGTTTTTTCACTGCACATACATGTGTGTACGCACTCAAATGCCAGGAGGAAAGCTAAGGGAGCGGGGTTAACTGCGACATGTCATGTACCTACTGCAGCACAAACAGTGACACAGGTTAATGTGTGGTGGCCGGCTCTGATTGGTTTACTCCAGCAGAGGGTTGTCGTCGTCGTCGTCAATCTGCAGCCTCTGGAAGGGCCGGGGCCCCAACGAGTGGCGTCTTTTAACCAACCGGAACAGAACTGAAGAAAAACGAGATAAAAGTTAGCGTTTCCCCCGTACAAGTTTCAGTTTCGTCAGTGTTTCGACTGAAACTGAGAGCAGAATCCTGTCAACAACAGGTAACCACAGCTCGCCGCGCAGGTAGAAAACCTCAAGTTTCCTGTGTAAACCCGACAGTGTACGTCAACGCTGACATTTCACCTGTTTAGCCAGAATTCTAAAAAGATCACTCTCACACAGTAAAACAAAACACACAGGTAGTAGTCTTTCCTGGGTCCCCCTTTTTATTCTCCATTTACTTTAGCGATGCAAGTTGATCAAAAGAATATTGTTCTGAATATTGTATATAGTTTCTGATAATCAATTAATTGTTTAAGTCATGTATCAAGAAAAAATGGCTAACAGTTACTGGTCTTAGCTACTTAAATGTGAGCATTCGCGTTTGCTCTCGTCATCATTTATGATAAATAAACGTATCCCCCTGCTGAGCACAGAGCTCACCTACACATTACGCCATGCTCCTTACAAATATACTGCTGCAAAACACAGCGACTTACCAGTGATTGTACTGAGTAGCAGCAGGACGCCCACCACCAGGCCAATCATCGCGGGGAGCGTAGAGGCGGTCTCAGAAGCCAGCAGTGACCGAGCCTGGGCCAGGGTGCCGTTGTTGGGCCGCGGGGGCACCGACAGCAGGTGGCACATGAGCGGGTAAACGTCCACACTCCGTAAAGACTGCATTCGATAATTCTGGCGGAAGCTGGGCCCCGTCGCTGCCAGGAAGGGGTGCATGCTGTGCAGGGAGTTGTCGTAGCCGTGATTGCCCACTGAGGGAGGGGAAGGACAGCAAGAGCACTGTGGGTTAAGATCCTTGCGGCGGATGTTTTCTTATAAATAGGAACATTTCAATGCCGTGCTGGTGTCCAAACATTCCACACTATTTTAAAGACTTTTAGTATCTGTATTTGATATTAAAGGTGCAATATGTGAGAATTTTAACTGTATTAGATGTCTACAGAACATAGCATGCTAACGAGCTAGCTCCAACCCGCTTACGTGCAAGCCCTGTGCAGAGCTAAAACACAAAGAATAATAATTGCTTTCAATGTAACACAAGCTGCTTTGAGTAAAATAAGTGAGCATGTGACAACTGAGCGCAGCACAGATGACTTCGCCATCACAGTATTGAGAGAACAATTAAGAGACGTACGTCTTTCCAGCTTGTTCCCTCGCTGCACTATAGTCCAGCCCTCATTGGCGATCAGTATGATGAGTGGGATGCGCTCGTTGTTCTTGTAATGCAGCCTATCGGGGATGTCCTCTTTCATGTATGCGGTCATATTAGGATGGCAGCTATTCAGACTTTTGAAGACGGCCTTTGGGTCTGCAAAAACACGCGCACAGAAACAGTGTGAGCAAACGGACCATGACATCTGATCGGGTAACAATACAAAATTCAGAATAGTTCATGTTTTTCTATAAGTGATTAAATGATGATGTGATTACCTGCACGTGGGATGATGGTGGCGACGGGTGTGAGCTCGATCCACGTGTAGTTGTCCGGATGGAGACAAGTGTCCAGCCGTATCAGGCGGTCAGGAGAGCACTGAGCCATGCCGTGGTCACTGGTTACTATGACGTTGACGTGACCCCAGAGGCCGGCCTGCTTCAGCTCTGAAATCATCAGGCCGATGTCGTCGTCCACCTGATCGCATACAGAGAGCCACAGCCATCAACAACTGTTGCCACGGAGCCAGTTTCGTTTCCCATACATAAGCTTTACTTGCATGGTAAACATCATAAAGGTCAGCACCTTACAGGCCAAAAAGAGTTCATTGTAAACCTTTGTTCGACTGGTTTATTACTGAACGTCACAGAACATTTAACAACGCGGCACGCGTCACACGCCCTGTCATCACCACACCCACATCCACCACATACATATTCCCAGCCTGTGGGAAACACAAACCTCTTTCAGCACTTTGCTCATTTCAGTGGTGTTGTCTGGGCCAAATCTGTGACCTGACTGGTCTGGCTCCTCCCAGTAGAGAACTGCAAACATGGCTCCTTCCTCCTGGTGGAACAGGGTTCATGATACAGAGCGTGAGACAACCTCTAGATTTAGCATAATCTAACTAAAGACGTATACATTACATGTGAAAGTTTGCTCACTAAAGTAACTTTTCTACCTTTCCGTCCGCCTGCATCCACTTTGTCACATTCCCCAATCGCTGCCGGAATGTCACGGCAGGGTTGTAGGGCATGAAGTGCGTCGCTGTGCGGTTTCTGATGACGATTCTGGAGCCGGGCCACATCATGGCCGCCGTCTTGTAGCCAGAGTCCAGCGCCGTGAGCCAGAGGGGCTCCGCCTGGCTCCACCACATCGAGTCGTTGCTGTGGATAGTGAAGGTCTTGTTGCTGGTGGGATCGTACATGTTACTGGCCAGGATGCCGTGAGACTCAGCGTATAACCCCGTGACCTGGGAAGGAAACAATGGCAGTCACTGTTGGTTTTGTTTTGATCATCATAATTCAAATCACTCCTTCAAAAACAGCAGGAGCGGCATGTTTACCAGGCTGTAGTGGTTGGGAAACGTCTTGGTGATGAAGACGTTGGTGAGCTCCTCCACCAGGACCCCCTGGCTGTACAGACGCTTCAGGTTGGGCATGGGGTACGTCTTCAGGTAGTCCGCCCGGAAACCGTCGAACGACACGAGCAGCAGCGGAGGAGGACGTTGCTGAGGTGTGTTGTCTCCTGTGGCAAAAGCTCCGATGCCACACAGGAAGCCCAGCAGTATTTTTAGTAACATCCTGGAAAGGTGCGAAGAAAAACAGTGATCGAGAAGACAGAGAGTGTCCAGCCATGTTAGCAGCTCTGTGAGGCACTTATCCTAAATGTTAACACGCGGTTTCACATTGACCTTTCTAAACTCCAATGAGACGTATCCGCCAGGCTTAAAGGTAAAGCTACAAAAAAACTAAAGGAGAACTGAGAACAAGTGCCAGCCTAGACAACAACATGACCAACCAACTATCATTCTTTTTCCCGGTACACACAGAGAGAAAGTGACTGCCTTAATGCGTCACTGAATTGCTCTCTTTTGAGTTGTGGGAAGTAAAACTTGGTGGTTTCTTCATGATGCACAAGCAACGGAATTAGAAATAATCGTGTGATGCATGGACGCGAATGTGTTTCCTGTGAGTCAGCTGATCACGCAGTTTGTCCGAGTAGGGGGAGGAACTGATTGTGGCGGATGCTCACTGTGGTTTTGAGGTTTCTGTCAAATTTGTGTGCCGCCTGGATCGTGTGGATGTGAAGGGTTCTAATTTCAACATTTTTAACCATGTTGTGTGTTTTTTTTTTGAGTGTTCGCTCTTTCAACAAAGGTTAAAAAAAAAATAAAAATAAAAAAAGGTGTAAAACTTTTTCTTGTACAACATGAAACAGAATTTGTCTTAAAAGGTTATAATAAGTTGCGAGGAAGTCTTTTAAAAAAACTTGATTGCGAGAGTTGGGTCTACTTGGGCCACTTTTCTATTTAATCCTCCAGGACGACAGCCTTTTTCATTTAGTAAAATGTGCATTTTACTTACAAAGACAAATAACTGCAGGATTGCAAATAGCTTTCCTCACTCACACACACACACACACACACAGCCACAGTTTGACAGGCCTATTATGCAAGATCCTCCAGGCTGTTTTTACTCCACACACTTCTAATCAAGTATCACTAGTTTACTGTCTGAATTGAGGTGGTGAAGTAATTCAATTCAGCTCAGTGATCTCTAAGACACATGAAGCTGAAGCAAATCTAAATAAATTAAATTGACTGCGGAAACACTTTGGATTCAACTGCGAGACAGAATCTAAAATGTGATGAGATTAGACAGATAATATCTCATCTATCTCTGTCAGTCTCTATATTTGAGTCTGACACTCCTGCCTGAAAGGAACCTCGCAGTTATTGTTAAAGTAAAATCACATGTGTGTGTTCTCTCACTGTATTGTGTTACTTTGCACCGTCTCTCACTACATTTTAATTGACATATTAACACACACGACAGGTGAAAGACCCATCCAACTGGACTGTCAACATTCTCCTGCAACACTTCAACCAGGAAGTCACCGTTCTCGACGAAATAATAATAATAATAATAATAAGACATGTTAAGAATAATTGACATTAATGAAAAGGGAGTAAAAATACAGAATGAACGCAGGATGGCAGATGTGTAATGAGCAACATAAATTATTTTATTTTCACCCCCAGCAAAAGGAACCGGTTAGCTGTTTGCTAAGCTAGCTTGTTAATATTACACCGGTCACATTATGCGAAATGTTTGTTTTTAATAACCTTACCTGCTCGAGGTGTGACAGGCAGCTGTCCTCCAGGCAGAGCTGTTTGATAACTTTTCCCTTCAGCTTATTTTTATGACATCGTCAACGGACTTCTTGAATGTGCGCAAACACCGACACGCTGTGGAGCTGGCGAAGTTTATTTTCATAAACTTCCGTCCGGGCATTTCAAAATAAATCCCTCTTCGAAGCTTAACATACGGAAGTACAAAGAAATATGCTATATTTGTCATATATAGTTATGTTCTCAACAGAAATAGCACTACAGCTGGTAATCTATGAATAAAATAACATGCAAAGATATAGAAATTCTTTCATATATACGTTTAATAACACCATGCCTTTATTTTGACGTAGCAGCGGCGCACCTGTATTCTTGTTGTCGCCGCCTTGACGTAACAGTCGACAGACGCATTAACTTAATTGGCAATTAAAGCAGCCAATCAGCGTTCACCAATAGTGACCCTGTCATAAATGGGTTGCGTACAAAATAATAACAGCTGTTTTGCCTTTGTTGAAAAATATGAAACCTTTAAATGTTGTAGAAGATGAAGTATGTCAGAGTAGCCCAGTTCTGCCTGTAGCTTTTAGTTGAATCACCTCACAATACCTCATTGAGAAAGGGTTGTGGTTGATTTTGCTTTATCAGAAGCACATGATCAACTCCAACACAATACCTCTCAGCATTACATTAGAGCATTGTCTTGGAATTTACCAGGCACGCACATTGTTCCCATCCCATGCAATTCCATAACAAGCTGATCCAAAAGTACAAACTTTTATCTCTGAATATTATACACAAGAATACAAAGTTCAAGTATGACCAGTCTTGGTCAAATCATGACATAGATGTAGCAGGGTAGCAGGAGATCTTTACTCTCGGGTTAATAGGTCAGCTAATACAGTTCTACCAGCCAGCATTTGACAGATCTTAAACCAGGGTTTCACATTTTTGGTGACAGAAATCGTCACAGAACAGCGACTTTATCATATTGTCCTCCAAAACGAGGACAAACATGAGATGATTCAGCAAAAATCTATTTAACATTTTGTAATCAAGGCAGAGTTTTGAACTTGATTGATACAGTGCTTTTCGAGAGTTAAAGGACCACTCCACAGTTTTCACACATACGGTCCATTTAATGCATCCTGAAGAGTACGACTCAGGCTCCTATAATGTCTTCTATGGCATGAACTGGAACTGGAACTGGCATTTTCCATGGTAGGGCATATCATTCATTCCTGAAAATCAAGCTGAATTGACTAATGATGTGGGAAAACAGCCACTACTATTACAATGCAACTTACAATATTATCATTGCTTAGCCTGCTTGACCTGAAAGTGCAGCTGGTGTGTCAGTTATTGTGGTACCTCCCACAAGTCTTTACATGTAACTTTCCCAGAATAGGGAGTGTGCTCAAGTCTAAGATAATAATCCCAATGATGTCATGAGGGCTGTCTTTAAGTTCAGTTTGAAACTCCAAAATATTTGACAGATTTACTAAAAACCGGGGCATCTAGTTTGACAGATGTGGGTATTTACCAGACAGAGAGTGTTTAATGAAAGGCAGTGTTATGTTGCATTTCGGGGAATGTGGGATTAAGATTTACAAGTGCTTAACTGCTCATTGTCTAAAATTGCAGATGTTGAACCTACTTTGAAAGTACCAAAAAAATGTTCAGATCTACTTGCATGTGTATAGTCTCTGCAATCTTCAAAGTAGAGGTGCTGTCTGATCTAGGCTGATGGTATTATTTGTGCAGGGCTTTGGTATGTTTGTGATAGTTGGTTAAAGGTGCAAATTTTAGTTGAAAACATTCAAAAGTTAAAGGTGCACTGTGTAGTTTTGGCGAAGAAATTGTAATCAAAAGAGAAAGATCTTCATTGACTGTTATCTAAACAAACAAACTGTCTTTGAAAGACTGAATGAACTAACTGAGCTTAAAGCACAACACAGTTTTATACTGTTTTACTTTGTTTATATGTGGCGGACCCTGCCACCTTTCTAGCTTCAAACAGTGTTCCTGGGACCTTATTTTCCTCAGCTTGTTCATACAGTTATGTACAAAATAAATATTTCTGAGTTTGTATTATTACCTCATTAATATTGTAAATATAAAAATTCAGTTTGAATTTCCTCTCAAAAACTACACAGTGACCCATTAACTAAAGTTACCAATGGAAAGTGAATAATACTTCTGATGTTACAACGTCTATGTATCGTGTTGCAAAGACACTGAAGTTAGCATGCTAACTGGCTAGCCCCAAGTTCCTACGCAGGTTCCCTGGCTCTCTGAACTCTCAGTTCTGACTCTAAGGCTTAATGGCTAGCTGAGCTAACTCGCTAACATCGAGAAGTTAGTGCCTAATTGAGCAATATGCTGAACTCTGTCTCTTTTGAGTTCGACAGCTCTTTAATTCTTCCATATTGCACCTTTAAAAATATTAAAGATGCCACAATAAAAGATGGACTTTGTCTTCATGGCTACTAATAATTAACTCTTTGCAGCTACTATCGCTACACCCAACAATAGCAGTTATATGCCATATCTATTCAAATTGGATTCCCCTTTAAGGATCACCACTGTCTTTCCTTGGCATCGCCTTTCTGCCTCCCCTGTCCAAAGTCCTGGGCTGCTTGATAAGGTGTGCGCCACTGACATCACGGTCACTCTGCTCCACACCTCGACGCGCTCCACCATCTCACGACGACCCACCGCTTGACCTCTTCAACCAGAATGGACCCCTGTGAGGAGAACGTGTACGAGAACCCAGAGGCCACCTACCAGAACGAGTCGTCAGGTATTTATGACTTGACTTATGAGACACCGTATGAAGAGCCCTCCGACCTGACGGGAGGGTACATGAACACTGGACGGGCACCCAGTCCACCTGCCCTGCCCCCACCTCGCATCTCCACTGAGGAGAGGCGAGGCAGCTCCTCTTCCTCCTCTTCCTCCTCCTCAGCGTCTCATTCCTCGCACGCGGGAGATGAAAAGAAAGGTGAGGCGGAGGACTGGACGAGGGAGGAAGTGAAAGAGGAAGAGTCATCATCATCAGAAGAGGAGAAAGTAGAGGTGGAGGAGATGGAGGAGGTGAAGGAGGAGGAGCACAGCAGCACAGTGCTGAACTGGGAGATGGGGTCTCCCGAGGCCGACGTGGACGGGGAAAGGGCATCACGTAGGTCCTCGTCCTCGTCATCATCTTCATCGGCTTCTGAGAAGGAGGAAGCTGAGGAGAAGGCGGAGGAGTCCGGAGAGGGGGAACTGAAAGTCACACTTTACGTGAAGGTGAGGAAGAGGAGGGTCGGATTTATGACATTCTCCGATTTGTTTCAGTTGAAACTCTGGCTGTGCACATATTTGCACACACACACACACACACACACACACAAACACATGTAGCTGTGCATGCCCGAACCTATAAACCCTCTTTGAACAAGCCTCATAAATCTCAGCCATAATCAGGCTCATATCACTTGCTCATGAGCAGGTGTGCAAGGTCATTGTCTGTGAGGAATGTGATTGTGGCACATCCAGAGTTGGACTTCATGCCCCCCTGTTTGGGCCCTGCACACACCTGACTGGGCTGTTTAGCACATACACTTCTATTTATAGGTCGTCATGTTTAGTCATTCCTGCATGTGTGTGTGAGCGTCAGAGTGAGCGTGTGTGTGCTTGTGTGTGCGTGTGTGTGTGTGTTACTGTGGTTCTAAATATAAGTTAAGTTGAACTGACAAGAATGTTCTGACTCAGTGCTGGGATAGTTGGGGATGGTTCCTGTCACACGGCCATGTGATCTATCTATCTATCTATCTATCTATATATCTATCTATCTATCTATCTATATATCTATCTATCTATCTAAAAGCAAACACGCCCAAACATACTCACTGACTGAACTTATTACACAACGTGGGTGATCACAACAGTCCACTTGCACTGGAACATCATAAATATGACACTTTGAAACTACACCTAGTATAAATGAGAACAATATAACTGAGGTCATAGCGGTAGAGTGAGAGTGACGGAGGTCTGTCGTTGGCAGCACCAAGCTAAGCGGGCTCCAAACTATTTTTAACGCTGCCTTTTTCAAATGTTTCCTCGAAGTGTTAGCATTGTGTTAGCACTGGAGCCTTGCTTGAATGACTTAGTAGCATACTTCTTAGATATAAAGACAAATCTAGCTCATTTAACGTCATCCAATGTCACTTTACCTCATTTACAACAGTTGCAGTGGGCTATGGTTCAAGTGTTAGCTAGCAAACATTTAAGTACCATTATAATATGGCACCTCTTATTTAAGGTTTATAAGTTAACAAATCATTTACATATACTTTATAAATCATGTAGAAGCTTTATAAAACAACTTGCCAAGTTGTGGCACTTGCTTAAGCTTTTTAGCTAGCTTTTTAATTAGTCGAATTCCTCTTCTGGCATTTTGGCCTAAATACATTTATAAACAATTTGTATAAGGTTGTTATTGCTAACATTCAGCCAATGTGATAGTCCATCTCCCCCTTCAATTGGTTTCATGTTAAAGCAGCGCTGTTGTTTTGAATCATCTGCCCCTTCAAGTGGTTGCCAGCTTTTGCACTGGCTAACATCGCAAATGCTGGCTAGCAAAACTTAGCTAACATTGTTAGCGCTAGCTAGCATACGTTAACATTGCTAATGCTAGTTAACATTAACGTTGCTAACACTAGCTAGCTAACATTAGGACAGTGCAGTATTTAAAAGAGATCTGGTTTCATTTTGAGAAAATGCTCCGTGATTACCTTAAACATCTGGGCACTGTAGTTTTTAGCAAATGTTGACCAAACAGGCAGAATTTGTTAGGGCCTACTTTCAGCTGCGGATTAATCCACATGTTGTGCATTTACGGGATCAGTACAGTGTATTTGGGATCAGTTCCAAATAATCTGCAGTGCCCAGGTTCCTCATGATTAAGTTACATGTCGCCCACTGCACAAGTGTGGCTCATTGATGTTGATTGTTTTTTAAAATATAAATACAGCATATCACCACATTTATCTTGGACCATTTTACTGCTCTGTTT
>OMLP01040171.1:0-28162 GCA_900302685.1 Spondyliosoma cantharus | reverse complement strand
CCACTTTGCAAATAGACTCAAGTGGAACAAGTAATTGAAGGAGGAAATAAACAAGAATGGGATGTAAAGTAATGCGTAACGGGAGAGGCTAAAGCGAGAAATGTTTGCATTTTTATGGGGCCGATCCGCAAAAGCGCTGCTTCAGCAAGCCGAAAAAGCGCAGACCTTATCGGGACATTGCTTAGATCACAGGCCTGAGAATCTCGAGTTCAGCACTTTTATGATTGCCTCCGCTCATATTCACATGAACATGTGCAAGTGTGTGTATGCTCAGCCACATGCACATAAACACATCCATATAAACACGTTCACTTACACAATCCATAATGACTTTATCCGCCTTGTACTGCCAGTGGAAGCATCCATTGATTTGATGCCAGTATATGTCATTCCTCTCCAGCGCTGTTAGAGCCCCCATGCATGGGAGATTAACATCAACATATAATTCTCAATGTAATTAATACAGTATAATGGATGTGGAGTCAAAAATATCAAACTTTATGAGTGTGCAGCAAAGCTTTAAAAGTCTGTGTATATACGCTCATATATGGTTAACAGCTCTAAGGTTTTACAGTAACCAAAAGTGCACCATCACTGATGGAAATAGCAGCACGGGTTGTTGGAGTTTAACTTGAGAGAGGCGGGGAGCATATATATTTAGGATGACCCCGGAGTACAAGGGGGATAAGTGAACGTGTGTCTACTTTGGATGTCGATAGCATTACTAGTGCTGAGTTTTGGGAAGAAGGTGAGAAAGTTTAAACATTAATAGGATCTCTGCAATATTAATGAATGTGAAAGTACATGTACTTAAACTTCTCTGCAAGATATTGATGAACTTGTACAGGGCACAGTGTGTCAGCACTTCTCTATGACAGGCGGTTGTCTTATTATTTCCTAAAATTACTCACTCATCACTTTTCTGCCAGTCACTAGTTGTCATTGTCAAGATAATGGATATGCGTGACTGATCAATTAAAACTCAGGCGATAATATGCATTTATAGATATAGATTTTCTCGGACATTGTACCATCTCATAGATTGTAACAATTTGTAGTAATTTACATGTATTAACCACTTTTATGGGCCGCATGTGAGCAGATTGTAACTTGACCTTCTTTCTCGGTTGCTTATACAAGCATCTAGACAATTTGTGGAGGTTGTTCAATGCTGCCAGACCATGGATTTCTTTGTGAAGGAAAGAATCTAATACTGATTTTCCTATCTGACCTAAGATTCAAACACAACACTCCAGTGCAAGGTGGCTTTGCTAAACACAGAGGTACTTCTGCCAGTACAGTATCATCAAATGCCCCTTCAGAACAATAAACAGCAGTGTTATCAATTTTATGGTTCAAACATTTCAGTCGTTAAATCTATAAAATGTTGATTTGATTCATTCTAGAGCCTTGACTGTGGTTAAATGCGTCATGATACATTGGATGTTTATTTCTGCCAAAACAACTTTTGTGTCTATTATGCTCTATTAAAACACTCCACCCTCCCACATCAGGCAGCTTGAAATGTTAGCCTCCCTGACATCAGCTCAACAACAGCTCCGACAAAATCAACAGCTATAATCCCCGCCGAGCTGCAGACCCACGGAGCATGCCAAGGATTAAAGGGTCCAGCTCACCATGCCTCTCAATTTCATTTTTACAAGGCCACGTTCAGTCATATTTTCATTAAAAAATATTCCCAATCACAGAGAAGCATAAAAGCAGCATTAAGTGATTTTTGAACACATTTGATTGAATGTTGACGCAGAACTATGTGCGTAATGTCTGTTTTAATGGTTTCCGTGCAACATGCCCTGTGTTTTGCCTTTGACAAATGAGGCCCTAATGGTTTTTAGATTATGTTGAAGAAGTGCTGTGGTACAGTTGGCAGACTTCTAAATACAGACATTGATGGACTACATAATGATGATGTTTCGCTTTGGTTTTTAGTTTTGTTTATTTGACATGGAAGAAAATTACATTGCTCATTTTTCAAGCACAACTCAATAAAGTGCAGACTTATTTACACTGTGGTCCTCAATGTACAGGTAGTAAAATTATACATCATTACATGTACAAACAATAATGAAAGATCAACAGTAAAGAACCCCACAATAACAAACACATACAGTACTATTGGTATAAAGCAAAATAACATCAGAACATTGCTGCTGGTTTGTCAGTCTTGAACAACTGGATATCTTATACAAATATTCCCAAGTTTTTTTCTCAAAATCTGACGCCCCTTTTCTTTTTCCTACAGCTATTCTGGCAGAGTTGTGGGAAATGGTCTGCATGCCCAGAGACGAAACCCAGAGGTCAAAGTTCGCAGCCCCAACCCTACACTGGCTGAGGTCAAGGAGAGGTTGGAGCGCTTCAACCAGGTAGGATGACACATTGCTGATGTGCACAGATATGCACATAATTTTTAGGTTGAAGACAGTGATAGGCCTCAGGGTGCCACTGAATCATATGTGTGTTTGTCCGCATGTCTCTGAATGCCAAGGGGCTCGCTGCACTTACCAAACATGTCCAAACAACATTCTTTACCGGACTGCTTACTGTTGATCTGGTTAGAGTGAATAGAAAATTCAGTGTTAAAATTGTCAAAAGTTTTTAGTCAACTGACCAACCACAACATTAAAGTCTGAACATTAAAGTCTGATTGGGCCTTTGTCTAATTAGTATGCCTCAAATTATATAACTCAGAGTCAGAGCAGCTGAAATGTCCTTGCCATTTTCCTCCGATCCAAAGACCTGTTTTTTTTTTAGCACAGAGGCAGATATCAAAGATAAATGGAAAGGATAGAGGGTGAAAGGGAGGCGGTGACAGAAAAAAAAAGTGAATTACTGTGGAAAGAAAAAAAAGAAAAAGAAAGATGAGAGGCGGGAGCAAAAGGTCAGGAATGAGTGACAGATAGGGAGAGATGACACAAGCAGCTTCAAAGTGACACTGTTTGTCATGTAGATGGGGTTTAGTGCTGAAAAGGACCAAGAAGAAAAGGGCCATTTCACACAGTCCCTAGAGGCCATTTGAGGAGACAAACGGACTAGGATTCGGTTCCCCTCTGCCTGCCTGCCCTTTTGTCGCCCTGAAAATTATGCCCATGGATAGAACACCAGCCATCTCGTACTTTCTATCTCTATATTCCTCTTTCGTTCCCCGGATTTTACTCTCTCAATCCTTTTTGACTGTTGAGGCTTCCCTCTAATAAACCTGAAAAAGTTGTTCTTTTTCGTCTCTTTATTAATGCATTTCAGTTTACACTCTATATTCTAACCTTTGCAGACATCCTCTTATCCTTATCATTCCTTTCTCTCTCCTCCATACATTTATTTTCTGGCTTTCTTCACGTGTATCTTGCATCTCACACGTATCTCCCAGCCAGCCTGTCCACCTGTCTGCCACTGACAGCTCAAGCTCATTTCTGTCAGACCACAACATCCCATTGTGCACGGTGCCTGTCAAGTGTGCCGTCGTCATGGTAACTATGCAGAGTTGAGCGGTTGTCCTGTTGACATTTACAGGGTTGAAAAGCCTACCTTGAATCTAGACCAGGTGGCGGCGCTTGCCTGAGCTTTGTGTTTGTGCCAGATAAGAGCAAAGGATCACAGAGTGTCAAGCTGCATAATGTGTCAGGCTTCCCAAGGTACATTTGGAACAGTTAAACATCCACGAGTGCAGAAATATATTCTATCACGTGTCTGCTCACACCTGCAAACAGACAGTTTTACATAGTTGCAATATGCATAGACTGAAACTGTCAAAAAAGCATCGCACATCGCAAAGTGCTTTCTTAAAATGTAATTTATTTGACACAAGGTGTGGACGATTTCAGATCATGATCGACCTTGAAGTTGTCCACAGTCTATTTTTCGGGCGAATCATGAAGATTGCTGTGTTTAATGTCCTGTTAGTTTTGTTTCCAAACTTCACATAATCTTAACTAGCAGAATGCTATATGAACTTGACAATAGAGTTGGCTACGCTGATTGGACTTCCTTTGGTGACATATTGTAAACAATCCAATGTGAGTTTTAGCAAAAACATGACACAGGAGGATAAAAAAATATATATATATCTTTATTGCAATATTGTCTTTAAATGGTGCAAATGGAGAAATTCATAGGCTACTTTAAGTCTGAGTATAGTCTTTGTGATTGTGATTGCTGCTTAATAGATTATGATATTATTTTGGTGGTTTGACACTCGCCTGTGACAACTAATAATCCTGGTAATTATCCAAACTGATTCATATAGATCAAAGTGACTTTCTTCGGAATTAGATCCTCTGCCAACTGCCATAAAAGACTAATACCATTTCATGCTCAAAAGGGCTGCGACAGGCTTAAAGGCACGCTCCCTAATTTTATTACAGCACCCCCCTAAATTTCTTCCCATGCACTCACTCTTCAGTTCAACTACTTAAGAGTCAACTTTCAACTATGAAAGGAAATTTGTATTTTGCTTAAGTGGTCTTACCTTTTCAGATTTCTTGCTTAATTTTAACTTGATCCTTTCTCTCTGTCCTTGTCTCCTTAAACTTGGTTAAAACAGGAGGAAATTACATCCCTGCTAGAGATGCCTGAAATATCAGCATAATGATGTCACCTGTCTCACTGTCTACTTTTCGAGCAAACGCTTGTCCCTGGCTCTCTTTATCCTTACTGCAGAGCCCTCAACAGATGTTTGGAGACAGGGCCATAATATAAGAATTTTCCAGGTGGGCGAGTCAGTTCACAAAATAAGTTCCCTTTCAGATTGATTTTGGCAAGACCATCTGGATGCCTCTTCAAATTGCAAACTTTACCAGGCACCCTCAGTGCCTTTTAGGCTGTTAAGTTAATTGCAGTTCAATCTGGAGGGAGTAGTTTATAGAGATAAACCTTTGTTGATGCAAACAGTTTCAATTTGTTTGCGCAGACATCATAGTTAGGTATTGACTCAGCTCCCTGACTCTGGTTATGAGCTCCATAATTAACCAGTATTATAACAACATGAATAACAACCTGGATTTTAGATGGAGTCCTGATGCTGGTGGTTACTGCATGTTGTTTTCAAGGCCCTCAGCTGGAAGCAGTGCACTTCAATTCCAGATAAGTGGATGACAGAGCAGCTATTAGCGATTGCTGTGGGGATCCTGTGAGTATAAGTGGAGTTTAAGTGTGAGGAATAGTTTTTGGCTTTGCCAGAACCAGAACCCCCCACCCCCCTCCCCTTCAGTCACAGAAATAAAACCATTTTAAAACCAAAACTGCTGTGTGTATGTGGGTTTCTTATACACGGCCAAAACCCTCTGAAAATATTTGATTGACTCTTTCCATTGCCAGTAAACGTTCAACGTCACAAGTCTGCTGAAAAACAAGCAACAGTATGAAGCGCCATTGGAGGCCTGTGGCGATGGTTACCTTTTTATATCTCTCTTAGTCTCTCTTACAAAGTCAAAGCTGACTTAACGATGTTCCAGTGCTGCTTGAATGGAGATGGATGTGAAAGTACATGCACACATCTTTAACTTCAGTGCACATTATAGCATCGTGCCAGAAAGAAGAAGCAATTATCATGTCACCAGGTGTCAGGTTGTCCGATTGTATCCATGTATCCCACTGAGTACGTTACAACACTACTCCACTGTTCTCTCCGATTTCTGACAAATGAAACCTAGTGGACTGCACACAAATACAGAGCTGACCTGACTGTCTATTTAGAACAATTCAAATCTAACCAGCCACTGAGGTACAGCACTTGGCATTGATCAGCAATGCCTGCGAGCCCCTGCTGACATGTTATGGCTGGTTGGTGGAAAGGGCCAGTAAAGTATTACTGATTACATCTTTAAATAAATATATTCCTTCAAACATCTGATCTGTTGTTATTAAACAGCAGGAGGATTTCAAAGTCTGGCAACCCCACACTGAGTCTACAAAACCTAACCTTGACAGGAAGAAAAAGCTTACCAGATAGAAACATTGTTAAATAATGCATTTGCTGAGATGTCTCCCATGGACTAGATATAATCAAACTAATGCCTGTGCGGTTATTTAATTTGGATTCTGTGTGTGTGTGTGTGTGTGTGTGTGTGTGTGTGTGTGTGTGTGTGCGCGCGCACGCGCGTGCGCTCTAGTACTTTTATCTTTGTGAGACCCACTTTGAGTTTCAGACGTTCACATCGAGGACATTTTTGAGAACCTAGTGCTTTGAAGTAATGAAGACTATTAGAGATGATCTATTTAAGGTTAGGTTTGAATTTTGTGTCGCTGTTAGAAGTACAATTAAGTGCGTCTGTGTGTATGTCTTGTTCATCCTTGCAGCTAGTTTGGGTTGTTATTTTCATGGAAATAACAAAAAAAAAAAAGAACCTGTGTACTGATTCTACATTGCATGAATATTCTCCTTTTCTGTTTAAAAGGTATTGCAGGTATTTCAATGAATCCCTAATCTGAGCTTTTCCAAATTTGAATAACCTCCATTTCCGGGATTAGTGGGGTTAAGACGTGTATTTTTACCTACTGGAGAGTAGTTAGACCCAGAGCACTGTGGCACTAAGAGGATTGGGAAACCATTGCTGATGTATCACAGACTCTGACCCCTCATCTACCCATGGCATTCTCCTCTTAAAGCACTCAGAGCCGCATTCAAAATGAGTGTGCGTGTGTGGTATGCTCAAAAGCTTGCACATACATCACACACAGAGCACTGACACCACAACCGGTGGTGGACAAGTTTGGAAGGTAGAAGTGGACAGAGGAATCAAGCACAGTTACAACATTTGCATGAATTTCCATGCAGAATCTCATACATATAAATGCTGCAAATAACTCACAAACACACTCAGGAAAAAGCCTAAATCTCTTGACCTCCTATAAAATGGTCCATTAAGTGAGGAGGCCAAGTTATGGTCCTCCTCCGCGTATCTCCACTGACTCGCCTCTTTCTCGCTCTCTTTCCTTCTGCCTGTAAATATTGCTAATGTGGACAATAAATGTTTCAAAGTGGAGTTTTGATTCCCAGCCATCCATCCAGCTGTTTTTGGGTGGGGATCCTTTTTACAATGGTCTATCTGTTTCCTTGTGTGTATTGAGGCCAGATCATTTGTCAGTTTGTCAATTTGCTCTATGGTAAATGCAAAGTTAGTGGCAACACGCAGCGCAGGGGGAAAAACACCCAGACGCTCATTCTCACGCTTAAATTTCGTATTTATTTTACATTTGCATTAGGATGCACACACATTCATACACACAAACACAGACATCATCTTTAGAACTGTGGAGCTGGAAAGACTCCTGCATAAAAAACATAGGAATATAGAGGGCCGGTTGTGTTTGATTGATGAGATTGACTACTGCTCGGCTGTCTGGTTTGGCCAATAGCCCGGCCAGGTTCCACATCAGAGAAGCCTTACTTGGGTTTCACACACACACACACTCAGCACACCGTCTCTGTGGATCCAGTCCATCCTCGGATCTATCAGCTACTGCAAGGCCTTTTTTAAGGACTATAGGGAAAACCTTGTGCCTGCTATTTAAAAGAAGTACAAATAAACAAATGAAATGTTTTATCTTAACTCCTAACACACTGTTTAGTCGTATGAGACACCCACAGTTTTTTTTTGTGACTTCGATTTCACAGCATATGTCTCTCTTCTGTTCTAGCAATGCCTGTAGCATGGGGCTTTAAGGGTTTGAGCTTTAAAGAGTAAGTGGAGTCCAGGGATGAAGAAAGGGCTGAGCTGGCAGGGCGTCACAGGGAGGGGACAGATTCTTTCCACTTGAAGAAGATGATGGAGCTGGCC
This sequence comes from Spondyliosoma cantharus, assembly GCA_900302685.1. Taxonomy (NCBI): domain Eukaryota; kingdom Metazoa; phylum Chordata; class Actinopteri; order Spariformes; family Sparidae; genus Spondyliosoma; species Spondyliosoma cantharus. Next base: position 20,369 of record OMLP01040171.1, on the reverse strand, counting down.
TTCACGGGAGCTCTGCTGCTCTTTGCCGCTGCTGCTGTGGAAACGACACAGCAACAAGTCTCGCCGCCCAGGGCTCCTCTCTTTTAACTTGGCAACCAAACTTCATGAACCCAGACTCCAATTCAGCCATGACATTTTTTTTTACTATCGTAATTAGATGCAAAGCTCATAAAAATAATCCAGTGAACTGTGACTGTTTTTCCGCATTGGGTCATGTTTACTTGTGGGTTTCAGTTCCATGTGGACAGTGATTTTTGTCGCATGGTGAAAGATGTGACCTGTTTGTGTTTATGACAGATAGGAAAATCCCCACTTATTCGATGTGATATGGTGTGCATTTGTCAACACCAAGTCAAAACAAAATGTTCCGGAGGTTATCTGCAGCTGGGATTACAGGCTTGGCTTCTCATGTTTAGGAAACATTATTGAGGGAAGGGGGAGGTGGTTGTTGTTGTGTTTTTAAGCGGAAAATATCCTATTTGTGATGATGGGCTGAAAAGCTGTCCTCAATTAGGTTGGAATATTGGCACTGATTTCCTGATTTGATTCCATTTTTATTCTTAAAGTCACAGATTAAAGTCAGATCAAGTTTGATTTGATTCTTGAACAAGCTATCAGCTATCATATACATTACTTTTGTGTTTCTGTTGTTATATCTTCCTTATCCTTTCTACAATCATGTATTTCACAAAGTTGAGGACCTCGCCCACGTCCTTGCTCATGAATGACTGATCCTTTCGAGGATGCCCCTTTCATACCAAATCATGATATTATTAACAGTGAACCTGTTTACCTGTGGAATGTTCCAATGAGGCGGTTTTTGAGCATTTTACAACTTTCCCAGTCTTTCTGTTGCCCTTGATGGAAAGCATGTTGCAATCATCAGATTTAGAATAAGCAAATATTTACAAAATACATTGACATTTATGTGGTAGAACAAATATATTGTCTTTGTACTGTTTTCAGTTGAGTATATGTCAAAAAAGAAGAAAATGATCACATTTTATTGCTCTACACAGCATCCCAGCTTTTTTGCAATCAGGGCTTTACGAACATTTTAGACAATGCAAGTTCCAGTCATTAGCAAAGATCTTTAATGTACTGTATCAAATTTTTGCTCAGTTCAATTCTGCATGGATAGAAAGTCAGAAAGAGAAACTAACTTTTGTTCATGTTCCCGTTCTTACATGCACTGTATAAAAGTTGTATGTACAGTTATACCTGCATTGATTAATTCTGCATGTGGAAGTGACTTGGAGTTATGGCATACAGTACACGAACCTTTTGTGCCGCTGCCTTATAAGGACTTCTGTAGCCCAGTTGACCCTCACATCTCACACAACAGACTTCTCTTCAGCTAGGTAGCTGTTGGAGCTTGTCCTCAGAAAATCGCTGATGTCACTCAAACTGTCTTACATTTTTTTAACAACATCCCCATCACCCGCTTGACAGAAGCCAAAGTTTATTCACTCGTACATACGTTACACACACACACACGATCTGCCTGAGCCAGTGCCTGACAGAAGCAGGGTGTGACGGCCCAACGCCACAGCCTGTTGTTGTGATTGACTCACGAGGGTTACATGAGGTCATGGCCAATAAAATGTCACTAACGGTTAGCAGGAGAATCTGCTTGTACTAGCTTGCACTGCAGGGGTGTGTGTGTGTGTCTGCCATTGTTTAAAAAATATGTTCAAAGTATTACTCAGACCTCTTGGGAAATGAACTTGATTATTTTTCGAAAAGATAAATTCTGTTTCCCGGGTTATGACAGATTGCATGAAATTCTGTGGAAAGTTCGAACTGTCTGGTTACTTTTAGAAGTAGAAGCAACTTGCTTTTGCATTCCTGTTGGTTCAAAACAAATCTTTCTGTGTTCGTCCGGGAAGATGTCTGCCTACATGAATAGGCAGCAGCTTTGCACTTTTTTTATGCCCTTTTTCTCCACTACTCCTGTAAATGATGTCCAACCGCATTTTGCAATATCAACCAAACTTACGCGATCATTGTGTAGCTTTACTTCAAGCAATTTGCCAAAGTTTGATGGTGCTACAGACATTTGATCAATGAAGTGTAACTCAGAAATCATGAGTCTGACTCATTTTTTGATGACAGGAAAAAATGGCCGACTTCAGCCAATACACATAATTGTCGCTATTTGTACATTGCTTCAGATCCAGACGCAGAAATATAAAACATTGGAGGTTTGTGTGGCCTTGGCAAAGGTGAATGTGGTCAGTGAACATGTCCACGCATATGATAGCAGATAGATTTTTTCTTCATTCAGCATTCTGGTGGTCAACAGTCGTCTTCTATGCAATATAGATTTCACATCTAAAAGTCAGCAAGGCAAAGGTTCTGGCGGTCAGCTTTGGTTTAAGAGTTTTTATTGGCCTCATCTTTATCCATGGAAAGGACAACAGCAGAAAAATACTTGGCTCGCAATGTTGCTACGCCTTTGATTTTAAATTCAGTTTTGAATCAGCCTCATGTTCCATGTTTTGGATGGCAACGCAGGCTTTTGCCTGTCCAAGCTCTGACAGCTACCATTCCTGTCCAGTTCAGAGCTTTTTTTACTCCGTCAGTCAAAAGCTCTCTATTAATTAAGAACTGTTGTCTGGTTGGCAATAACAGACGCCATTAATCCACACAAACAATGCATCGTATCTCTTTCAGAATTAGCAGCTATGGATTGCTGAGCAGTGCCTCTACAGTTACAGCCTGTCACTCTTCTTAGAAGGCTCCGTCGCTGTCCGATACTTTCTTTCACTTTCTCTCTCTCTCTACTAGGCTCATACTTGGGAAATGTACTTCTTGTTTATGCATTCAGCTGCATTTTCTTGGTCAGGCAATGTGAAATTGAGAGAATTGCAGCCATTTCCTTACGTTAGGGACCTACAAATAGATACAGTGCAGCACCACTTATTTTTTTCTCTCGGCTGATGTTTTTTCTTTTACACAAAAGCATTATGAGCCTGTAAAGTATGTGAGAGAATGGAGAGAATTTAAATTTAAAAGTTGGAAGGTTCTTCGGGAGGCTATTAGATATTACCACTGTCACTTTTTCCCTTCAGTCGTTTCCAGGTTTTCCTCCCCTTCTCCTTTTCTCCATGTCCACATAAGCAGTTTTACCACGACTGCCCTTAATGAGGTGATACTGTTTCAAATCGTCAAAGAAGAAAAAGAGCACAGGCCTCGATGTGGGCATACAAAGGTTATGACTTATGTTCCGAGCTCACTAGTTTGACAGCAATATCCCGCACATGCACGGTTGTGTGCACAGACACACGCACACACACACACACACGCACGCACGCACGCGCGCGCACACACACACACACACACGACAGTTGCAGTATTCATATCCCATCCACGGTGACCACATTTTACATTTTTGCATTCCATAATCAGATTTTCTGTTTCCACACCAAACTGGAACGTGTAGCCACAGTAACTTCCCGCTTGAGCTGCACACACAGTCTTCCAAACTCCTTCAGAAGGTGATTGGTTACTCCTGGCAGTACAGATTTCATTATGACTGGGATGCAGTCAAATACATGCAGGAATTCAGCCCTTGATGCTCTCAAACATGCCCCATCATCCTCTGACTGAGGAATGCTTTTGAAAAGTAAGAGAGAGGAGAATGAGTTGGCAGGGTGAGAGGAGAACTAGAAAATATTTCATGATTCGTGATTTTATTCAAAGCCCTATGGGAATACCCGATTTGTCTTCGGATGCCAGGGTAATTTCAAGGCAAGCCTCAAGTATTGAGGCTGGCATCTTGTTGTTTTTCTTTTTTCCAACCACTCCACCCACAGCCCCCTCAACTGCTTGCACAACTTAAGTTCAGTGTTCCTGTCTGGGCACTTAGTACAAATTGATACTCATGTGTTTCTTTCTCTCAAACTATTCTGTTTATATCTGTCTGTCTTTCTGTCTAACTTGTAAATCCGTCACCGTCTGTTTGTTTTACTTGGCGCATGCAGTTCCACATCTCAGACGTTGATCTTGAGTTGCGACACTTCAACTGATTGCTCCAGTCCATCATCCCTCTCATTTGTCTTGATCAAGTCTTCATATTGTTAGTGGATTTTTAAAGGAAAATTTATGATGCTGACGTTGATTGTACAGCAGTGTCCATGACCATCATTGTGTCATCTTGACATGTAAATAATAGTCTACACTGCAAAAAGTGGACCATCAAAAATATGTGAAAACAACATGTTTCTTCCTTGTAAAGAGTAAATAATATCTAGTAATGAAACAAGTGAAACATGTCTGAAATCAAGTGTGCTGTACCTCACTGAAATCCAATTTTATAGTTTTTTTTTATGACATTTTCTTCCTCAAATCAACCCACACTGTGACATTCAACATTGTTTTACACATCGGGGGAGAGAAGGCCAAGTCGTGTGAGAACAAAGGCATCTGTCCCTGTAGGGTTAAATTTCTGATTTTTACATTACATAAAGGCTGCTGCTATTTAAATTGTCTGCCCACTTGTTCACATTTTCCATATGGTACCGCGTGACAAATCAGGAGAAAGAGCCTTGAGAAATTGTTGTTGTTTTTGAAGACATAAATAGATCATCCTTGGCTGTGTGGTCATCTGTCGGTCCTGAGTCATTTGATGCTGGAAAATGTTGTTTTTCACTGTTGAATTACTATTTGTATTTGAAATGAACTGAGACAGATTAGCATGCAGCACTGTATAATATGTGCTAACTCTCCCCTGATGTGAGTACTGCTTCTATTCTCAAAAAGACGGAACACTGAAGAAAGCCAATTTAAAATACTGCTTAAGACACTCATTGAAACCCAAAGCCGGTCCTCAGTGCAGCAACAGTATTTTTCTATCAGACAGATAGGGGAGAGAGACTATTCACCGCATATTACTGTATGCATTCAGCATCCCTTAAGAACTCATATTGGAATATTGTATATCTCTGTTTCGTTCGCTCCAAGGACAAATTGGAAATTGTCTTTTTCACTATGTTGCTGGAAAACCACAATTAAGTTCCCTGAGTGTTACGTTTTGAAATTACCACAGTAGAGCGCAAGTTTCAACAGAAAGAAATAACAGTTTTGCAGTCTTGACATCGTCAAAACAAACCAACAAACTACATTGGACAGCAGCCAACCAACAATTCTACAACGGCCCAACTGTGGTTTCCACAGCGACGGTGCCTTAATTGTTCCTTCCCTAATTAACATGCTTTAAGGACAGCTGGGCCAAGCAGCTTTGTGTTAAACGTCCCCTTAACATCACGGTTATTAGCTTAATACCCAAACGGTTATCTGGATGATGTTGGTACATAGTACTCCGCTGTTCAGCAGTGCATTTCCTCTTAAACTCGTGCAATGTGCATTGAATTATTTCAGTTGCTTTACATAAAAAAGGTTAATTGCTTTATCACGGTTGCTGTCCAGAACCATGAAAGATGTTTCCTCTCTCTGTCTATCTTCTATTATCTGTCCCTTGCAGGCTTCTGCTGGAATATTTTTGATTGATGTGTTGTGTCGATGCTTAAATGCAAGCTGACATTATTGCACACAAATTGTTCTTTATGTATTTTACAGCAACAGAATAGTTTCCTCAAGGTGTAATGAGAATTATCAGCACTAGACAGTACATGATATACGAGTCCCCTTACCAAAGTTTCTCCTTTTTATAACACAGCATATCACATATCAGCCTCAAAACAGGGAGTGCAGGACATTCAAAGAGCCTGTCAACAGGTTGTAATGTGAGCCAATCCATAACCAGAAAACACAGCTATAACCAGTGTGTAATATTGTTCTTGTTTTCTTCAAAGTGATCCTCTTGTACCTATCCGTCCAACAATGAAAACTGAGCTACCAAGCTACGGTACTGTCACTTTTGCAGGGAACATAAGTGTTGTGAGTTATTTTACCTGCTTCCACTAAAGGGCCCAACTCAAGTTTCATGAATCTGGCCTGGTGATACGGTTGTACATGTCTCGTTTCACTCTAGCACTCATTTCACTCACACAGACCTACAAGTGAGGGGGCGTAAATATGGGGTTACATGACAGATGTAATGAGTTACAATATCGAAAGTACCTGCTTGTGTCAAGAACGTTCTCAGTCTCCCTTTACACTCTCCTTTGTGGCAGTCGTTAGATTGATAAGAAAGACAAGCAAGAACAAATACCTATATGTTCATATCTGCTCTCCTGATGACTTTGGCGTCTGTTGAACTGCTGCAGAATTACTGCTGATAATCAAACATTTATCCTTCAAAGTCAGCTCAGCTTTGTGTAGGTTCCTCGTTATGAGTCACCTCTTTATTTCTAAATGTTAGTTTAAATGTTTAGTTAACCTTGACTGTCTGGGCATCTGCTCTTTTGTATAATTTCCCTGCAAGTTAGAAACGACTAGACTGAAATATCTTGTCATCATGGAATGGATTGCCATGAAGTTATGCAAGCGTCATTAGTGTCTATTACGTTTGATATAACTGTCGCAATAACAATGCGGTTAGTAGTCAGGCTATGAAATGAACTAGAAAATGTTATACAATGTAAAAATGTGGAAGAGACAGGGTGATGATGCCTCTTAAATGATATTGGTGACAAATTGAACCGCAAGGAGCAAAAGTAAAAGCTCTCCCCGGTTCAAATGTTCACAAAAATAAGTTCTAACAGAAATGCATAAACCTAAAAGATTCAATTATACTTAATTTTTTTTTAACGGAATACATTCAATCGATGAGTAAAAATACATTTACTCACTAAATTACCTACAACGCAACAAAGCCACTGTGTGACATTACAATCAGCTTCCTGAAGAACAAAAAAAGTATTTTTCACATATGCCTTTAGTACTCGCCAAGACCTGTAAACACACTGTGATGTCTAAAACTGGAGTTACCCTTTAACACCCGGCTCAAAGCACTGCTGTGCCTAAGTACTGCCCCCACAGAGCCGCCCAGATGGCTGTAAACTCGTAGTTGTGTTTCAGGATTGCACTTAGCTTTGCATTGTAAGCAGTATATACAAGCCTGTCTGCTTTCATGAAATGTTGCTTTTGGGGTGCTGAAGTGCTCAGGAGACAACTGGATAAAGGTCACCTCTGCTGTCAGGTGTGTTGAGTGACAGAGTCAGAGTCTGGTGTCAATGGCGAGGATATTAGTCATCCCTCAGCACCCCGGCCCCACCTCCGTTCCTCCCACCCACCTCTCAACATGTCTTTAGTGGTTGTTCCCTCCATATGAAGGTCAGTTGTGTACCACGATTGATCTTGTCAGCTTTCTCATGAATGTTTAATAGTGGGTGCACACGCGCAAGCATACACGACCTAAAGGATGGTCGCAATGAGCAACGTGCGCGTGTCTCTACAGCCTATGTTTTACAAATCAGGTATTCATGCCACTTTCTTAGCCTCGCACTCCAAAGGATCATTTGTTGTTGTGTCAGGAGAGCTTCTTGTCAGACATGGTGCGATGGAACAAAGACCACCTTGATGATGGTGGACAGCAGGAAGGGCCAGCAGGTGGTCCAATTAGTTTGCCCCATGCTGAGACGGAGGAACATCATAAAGAGTAGTATTTCACAATCCAGGGCCGAGAAATTCTTGATGCAGAGCGGTGGTCATAGTGCTGTGTGATATGATTTAGATGCAAGAGTGAAGGGAACTAAAGATGATCTGTTCTATCGATCAATGAGGCAATCTTCAATCAGGTTGTGACGGAAAGATTCATAATGCAATAAAAAAGGCTTGGACCATGAAAAGCTCATGGCGTATGAAGGATGCAGCACTGTGGGGAAATAAACAGATGCCTATAGATATTTGCAGATGACTGACATTCTGATTTCCATACTAATAAATCATGTGACCAGTATTGGATTTATCTGATTTCTTGTGAACTTTACCAATGGAAGAGTAAATGGACAATAAACCTTTATTGCCTGACGGAGATAGCACATATTTATAAAACTCACTTTTGTTTAGGGGGCTATTTCTCAACCTTGTAATCAATGCTGCTCTTAAAATGTGGTTGTAATTAAATGCGACACGTCAGCTTACCACCCAGGGCCCTCACTTTACACCACCCACACTGCTCCACTGTTTCCCCAGGATGCTATGTATCATCTATTGAACATTTGCTGACATTTACAGGGATTAATATGTCAGAGCAAGAGAGGGAACACAGGAGACACAAGGCACCGCAGTATTCCACTCATAAACACTCAGGTGGAAGAGAGCTATAACTTGCCATGTATTTAAAGTGTTTGGCGTGAGCATTTTAATTGTGTTTCCCAAACAGACCTATATAGTTTAAGCTTATCTTATATTGTATATGGTAGCTGAAGAAGACTTGAAGCAATAAGCAGATTTGCTTTCTACTACATTACTCAGCTACTTCCTATAAGGAATGGCCTGCAAGGTAAGGGAATGCAGCGTTATACATAAACCTGTATGTAACAAATGTCTGTGTTACTTTGTTTGTGGTTCAGGAGACCCAGGAGAGGTTTCCAAAACTGGGCCAGATGGAGGCCTGGGAAGAGCTTGGCAGTGGGGAAACAGAGGAGGGCAGCAGCACAGACTGTGATGATGAAGATGGATGTCAAGCTTCAGGAGACAGTCAAAGCCAGACCTGTAAGTAATGCATCCTCCACACATAAACGTGAGGGGTGTCATGATTCCATTTGACTTGCGATTCTGAGGTCACCATTCAGTTCAGTTCTCGATTGACATATTACCATTAATGGAAGTTTTATGCTCTGACAACAGTCATTTACATTTTAAAATTCACTAACAATAAAGGCTACATGGTATCAAGACTGATTATTATTATTAAATGTAATAACAATATTGACCAGTCTATAGGAAACAAACTACTAAACACAAAAAACAATAAAGAGTAACTGTTGAAGGGTAATAATTCCGTACCTGCAAAGACTAGCAGGATTATTTAAGTGTTTGATATTTGAATTTGAATGCTCAATTCGATGGTTTTTCGATTTAGATTTGAAATTGCGACAGTCCTGATATGCACACAAATCCCCTGCCCTATCTTGATATATGGTATATATATATGATAATTTCCCAATTACCATATTGTTGGCAAAAGTAATGATCCCCAATCTTGTGCAAGTTTGCTTCTATTGCATATAAGAACCTTCTCTCCCTCTGTCACCTGCCCCTCACTATTCTATTCTTTGTGACAAATAATTGTATCACTGCATTATTTTTAAATGTGTCCTACCTTTACACAACTTTTTTTGTGCATTATATAATCAAGGACAGACCTGCTTTTGTCCTCTCTTTATTTATTCCTATTCAGTGAGACTTGTTATGTGGCAAAGGAAATTCACTTTAGCACACTTCTTTCACCTTCTGCCATTCTCACCTGCTGTGTCTCCTTGAGGCTAGCGCAAAGGTGGAAGCACAGAAGGTTCTTCAGATTCTGAGACGATGAGACAGTTTACCTCCGTGGGCACACACAGACGCACACATGAGGCAGTGAGGAGATGTTAGGGCTTGTGTTGGCTTTGATGAGAATCATTTGATCTTCTGCAGAAGCTTCTTGTTAATCATCCCTAATTATCATTTTGGGTTTTTCCACCTCCACAGTTAAACAAAGGAGTCTGGTATGAAGTATTGTCTTACTAGCATGAAGGTAGCAGGGCGGAATACGGAGGAGCAAATATGCACTCGTGTATGCACATAACAGCGGCAGACACCAGATTACCTGTGGCCTGTAAAGAGGTCATCAGGAGATACTGTATGCTGCGACATGCGGGCAAGCAGACAAGCAAACACAATGAAGGCAGGCCCAGTGATAAGATCCTCGCTGGAGTAAGCTGAGCCTCTTGACTTCCCCAAATCTTCTGCAAGACTGCAGAAATATAGGTGCTGATTCAGCAGTCGGTCCGTACCATGTTAACTCAGTCCAACACAAATGCACATTTACTACAGAGGGCTAACCACGTACCCACAGGTGCCTTATTATGTGTACCCAATTAAATACAGCAGACATCGGGGATTGCCTTGTGGGTTTTTAAGATTCTGACCACGTAGCCACAGCATCCGCATTTGGACTTTGGCTGAGGACCTTTGTTGCATGTCATCCCCACTCTGTTTTGTCTTCATAGCCTGTCACCTTGCTATACTCTGTGCCATCAAAAACAAAGGGTGAAAAAAAGCCCCAGAATGTCTTCGAAAAGATTCAGAAGGCATTTCATATTCTTTTCACATACCAACAAACCTTTCATCTGTGTTGAGTTGCTTGAGTCACAGCATTTGAAAACTTTTCCATTTTAACAAACAAAAAGTTTTGCTTGTTCTTCAAATATTTTTCGAAATTTGCCCCAATGTGAGTATTGCCAATTAGACTCAAAAGACTGTAAATGAATGCAAATCAGCCTCTCTGTGGCCACGAAGCAAACACTGACATCATCATTTTGTTAAGCGGTGTCAGCAACAGCCCTCTCCAGCTTCATATCACTTTTTGGTATGTTAGAAGAGGTCCACTTTCGAGCAATATGATTACTTGTAATGCATTTCATCTTAAATTAGATTATCTCTCGAACTAAATTCCTATCACATAATCAGTTTTCATGCTGAAAAGGGTTCCAAGGAGCTGCAGTAGACAGCAAAGACAAAAACAAAAAGCATGTATCTCATTAGTGTTTTCTGCTATTATGATGACAACTGCTCTGTTCCTAATCAGCTCCTCACTGTACATGTAGAATGTAATGTATGTATGTACTGTGCTTCATGCAGTTTTACTTGACTACTTGCAGCTATATTAAGTCCTGAAAGTAAAATAAAATCAGCAATAGTAAACGCAGATTAGTAAAAATATTTTAGCACAGCAAAACAAAATCCATGATGAGGTTTAAGCCAATGCAATGTATGTATGTGCAAAAAAAAAACATTTACAAGTATATACTCCCATCCCTCATGTTATACTCCCTTGCCCCTCTGAACAGAGCTACATCTGTTAAAATCTCCCCATATGAAATGAGAACACCCTTCAAAGACCCTCATACGTCATCAGGTGTCATTGGTCCATGCAGCCATAACACCTGGCCCAACTTCTCAATACCAACCCCTTGGCACACACAAAACATAGGGATAGGGCTAAGTGGTATAGGGCAAGGGGTGGTACTGGGATTGGGCTATGCAATCAGCACATCTTACACCTACTGGCCTAGTTTCACCAAAGGGTGTGAAGGAGACTTTCCACACCACAACACTGCTAATAAACCGATCAATAGCCATTACATTCCCTGTTGCACGCAGCTCTGGACAGGTCCTTTCTGCCCTGCTCCTTGTTGTGATGTGGATAAAAGTTGCCAGCCTTTCTTAGAGCTGTGACAGCAGCAGTAGTATTCCAACAGCAGGGGATAATCAATCAAAACCACTGTCTGAGATTTATAGAACAAAACCCATTAGTCTGTGCTCAAAGTATAAATCCATACCCTGGTAAGCCCTGTTGCCTGTGCAACTGTCATTTAGGTTTCAGAAGAATATTTATCATCCGGTAACAAAATTATGCTGGAAAGGTGATTGGTTTATTGGTGTCTATAAAAACAAATTACAGCGTTGGCCCTTTTATAAGACAACTCTGACTATAAGGCACCATTTGCTCCTCCAAAGACTGATGCCAAGAGGTGGGCAACACTTGTCCAGTGACGCATGGACAGTCCATTTTTGGGACATCATTCACCAGCCAAGCCTGGCTTTGATCTCGGCTGTGGGTATGTTCAGCTATTTGGCAATTTCTGAAAGCTCTCAGGTGGATAACGGCTAATAATACCCCACACTCCCCTGTCAAGCTCTTTGAAGTGACCAGCATGGATTCAAGGGATTTCTCTAATGATTAGCATTTTAAAGACCTTCCATTGTGGATTTACATTATAATTCTTGGCCTCTTAATGTTTTTTGATGATGTCTGCCTCTATGATCACCAAGTTATGTTTGATAATTGTCATTTCAATTTTATATTGGATTTATATGTTTCTAATTCTCTTCACGAATAGTACCTGAACTATTTGTTAATTATCCAAACAACACCTTTGGCAAGTGTGAAATTAATTCCTTAGTTGGGTGAGGTTGTTATGCATTATCAGGGCAGGAGGCACATTTTAACTTCCATCTGTGCATTTGTTTGCCTCTGTGTAACTGTGGCACAGCTCCCAAGGTCCATGTTAAAAGGGAGCATGACCGCCCACTGTTCTGCTAAGAGAGACTTCATCACCAGGCTAATGAACAGCACTAATCTACAGAAAACAGACTCACTGTCGCTATCATCACTCAGATGTGATGGAACTGCTGCAAGTCTTGCTGAGGAGATAGGATGCATGCATACAGCCTCGCACACTCTGAAACTAGGTTTAAGAATACAGATACTGATGCCTCATGCATACACATCTGAGATCAAAAATGAAGGATTGTAGGAAACCTTGTGAGCTAAAAATGCATCAAGAAATCTTACGGTTTCCTGCTAGACAAAGGTTTAAAACTTCAGACGAGAGTTGGAAAAAGTCGCATTCTTTTCACATACTCCAATTAGCTTTCCACCACTTAAAGAAAGTGCAGTCTGAGTGCATGATGTCACGCCTGTTTGATCTTGGTTCAGCTCCTCCTCAGCTTGCCTGAAGACATGCTAGTGTAGTCTGTGTGCCAGCTAAACAAGGCCTGGTCATGTACGAGACTGCCATGACCACAGCCATGAACAGGAGAATAAATCAGTGAATCTTTAATGAACCATATCATTCCTCTCCCCAGCGGCTATGAGAGACTCTTCTCAGTACATTTTGTGGCGTGACTATGGCTTATTAACTGTATTAGCCCGGGAACACTTATGGCTGCTCCTTCCAAAGGAGCTATTCATTTGTAGCTAGCTCATTAACGTATTAATCTCTAAAAGACCCACAGTGGCACATTAGACGACTATCTCTCCATTAGGAAGAGAGAGGAGACTCCAAATGTCTGTGCATCAAAAGGTAGAACAGTACTTTATTTGTCTGTCTGCTTCCGTGAGTCGTGCAGGCTCGCCTGAGTCTCTGGCAGAGTAGGCGCAGCCTTTTTTTGTCCTGGCCTTTTGTGCAGATCAGGAAAAACATACAGGCAAATTGAGCAGAAGAGATGTTAGTTCTTCTTATATTGGAAGTGCAGGAGAATATACAGTAGTTTGTTTTTTAGTTTTTTTTTTTTTTTCAGGTTTCTTTGTAGTTTTTATGAAATCTTAGAGGAGTTTAGAATAGAATGTGGGAGACAATCTGCCTGGCAAAGGTGTGGGAAGTCATAAAAAACAAAAGAAGGAGAAAGCAAGTTATCCTTCTTAGAGGGGGAGGAGAAGTAAATGCAGGGATAACACATCCAATGATTGAGCCAGGGGGGTGTGTAGCGCAAAAGTGTGAATTGTGCAGCCATGAAAGTACAATTCTCTTTTGGTTACAAAACACCATCTGTCTGGAACACTGGTGAGCTCATCAAGAAAGCGAAGGAAGACACCCCCGGCATTGCTCATATACTCTGCACTTCAGTGGCTATACCTGTCTATTAGCGTGAAGCCACTGGCAATGATTGTTTTCTTTTGCCATTCTGTCAAAGAACATAATCATCCAACTATGACAAGATGGAAAGATTTAAGAGTGGATCAGTTATTCCTGAACAGAAGGAAAATTATATTAGCGTTGCTTTCCTCTCATTGCGTAGGGCTCACACAGAGGGAAACAGCTGTGTGTGTGTGTGTGTGTGTGTGTGTGTGTGTGTGTGTGTGTGTGTGTGTGTGTGTGTGTGTGTGTGTGTGTGTGTGTGTGTGTGTGTGTGTGCGTGTGTGTGTGTGTGACTGTTAACCTAACCCCAAGGGAAGTAAAATCTGACCACTATTTCAAATCCACAGCAGCTGTATTTGAGGACATTGCTTTTACTTAAACATTGAAGTGAAGTTAACACACACACACACACACCCATTCAAAGACATGGAGGGTGGCTCTGTGTGGCATGAGAAGACCCCAATCAGCAGATTTTGAAGTTAAGGCTGAAGGACACCAGAGCAAAACCTGCGCTCCCCATCTATCAATGTCCAGAGTAATATGCAGTTTATATTTTGCTATCCACAGCTCTATAAAACACAGAGATCTGAATGTTCAGAAAACTGCACAGTACTGCGTAGGTAATGACCTTGAACCTGGCCTTGATACAGTGATTCAACTCTGACGTAACAGTCTCATAAAGCTCGTCAGTTGCCAGTGTGTTTGTACCTGAATGTCAAAGGCATTGAAACAACTTCTCTCCAAAGCCTGTAAGGCCATAAAGGTGTGCAGCAGCTGTTCGCCCTGGCAGGAAAGACACATTCCTAAAATGAACGGCTGCTTGGGCAGGATATGGCCGACCTACACCAGTGTTAGCAGGATTACACTGAATCGGCCCCAAGCCCACTAGAGCCTGCTGTTGCCCTGGACCCAGCACACACCTGCCTTTCATGTTGGAAAACTTGCAAGACGGAGAAAAGAGCGGTGATTAAGGATGCAATGCTGCAAGCTTTGGCCTGAGAGAGGACACACAGTCAGAGGTTAAAAGTTAAAACAATGGAGTCGTAATGCCATAGAGCTATGTGATGTTATCTAATAGGACAAGAGGTAACGAAGGCGTAGAAGCACAGCTGACATTCGGATAAAATGTTCAGACCTGAAGTTCAGAGAAGACGATTGCAACATACAAACCTATGATGCAATCTACCGTGAGAGAGGGGGGTTAGGAGGGTCGATGAGGGATTTGGTGCTTGTATTCTCTTCCAGGCCGGGTAGAACCAATCCACCCCTTGATCTTCCCATCCTAGGTCCTGGGGACTGGCGTGCGTAGAGGCCGGCTGGCCAGCAGATGTAGTGGCTGTGTCCCTGTGCGGATATTACCAGTGGGACTGCCATTTCCCCTTAGCCTTTCATCTGGAGCTCAAGGGGCTGAGAGTGAGCTCCGCGGGGCAGAGTAGAGTTGGGGAAGAAGGAACAAGGGGATCAGAGATGGCTTTGGCTGGGCAGGAAGATGGTCTGGTTTGCGGATGAATGTGGGAGGAGTGAGTCATACTCAAACTCAGATATGCAGAGTCATCTGTTTGCTCTATCTGACTTTATGATTAATGTAGTTTTGTCAATACTTGTCTGGAAAAAAAACTATAAAGGATTATGAGAAATGGCCAAATCATTCCCCATAAATTAATATGGAGAAAGAACTTTCTAACAGAACAATTACAGGGATGATCCTTTAGACTAACATATACTCAAACCATTTGTTAGAACTCTAACTTCATGATAGATATTCTGTTTTATTATAATAACCCTATCACACATTTTTTTATTGTACACATTAGCATTTGTGATCAACCCTCCCAATTCCTGCTGCCACCATCCATCCTTTTTTTTATATCAGCGTCCACCTTCTCTTTCATTGGTCTCCTTTTCCTTCCTAGTTTGGAATACTCTGCCCTGTGGTTTTTATGGCACTTTGAGAGCATATTAGCTTAAAGGGCTCCCTAGGCATGCGGTCATCAGAGGAGAATGGTTCTCATTAGCCAGCATCATCATTTCCTTTCTAAGCAGTATCAGTGAGGCTTTTATGACTGAGCCTCTCCAGCACACCTTTGGGACCCTAGTTGGGAAACACCAAAAATCTCTGGTGTGACAACGGCTTTCAAACTAAAGGTGGTTACTACCTCGGAGAAGAGTTAGTGAACATGATACGTACAATTTAGCATTTTGTATGGTTTCTATGAGCTTTAAAGCAGAGCAACAAGGAATGTTGGTGACTCAGTGCTCTGATACCAAGGCCACATAAAAGTCTTAACTACAGTACCACAGAAGGAACTGTTATTCACCAATATAACAAGAAAACCTTACAACATTTGCAGGTTTCCAAGCAGTAAATGTTTTTTTTAAAGATGGTTTCCAGACTCATAAAGTGGGCTTTATTGAAACCTGCAAAGGCAATGGATATGACTTGAATTTTATTGTGTGCAAAACACACTTGCGCACCATCCGTCTGCCGTGGCCCCTAGTCAAGCTCAGAATAAACTGTTGGGTGTTCACTGGGACCAGATTTAATCAGTTCTCAATGAATTTGTGGAAATATTTTGCTGCTGGCAACTCAGACTGACAGACCTACAGCTGAGGTGACTTAGTGATGGCTCTCGTTTATTTGGGTTGCTATTAATGCCCATACCGGGCTTCTCTGCTGGGGGTTGGGATGAATGGGATGGTTGGATGGAAAGATAGAAGGGGGGGGCTGCGTTAATGACCCCCTTGACTTTCTTGACTCGCCTGAAGCCCAGCACTGGCTGAACACTGAATCTGGCATTCCTGCTGTAACAAGGCACTGAGCAAATAAAGGCCAACATTCCATTGATATTGAAAAATACAGTAGAAGGATAAGCAGGGATGAGTCTGATCCTCTTTGTCTCAGCTCAGCCTGGTATGAAGGGGGAAATACAGACTAGGTGAGGGAAGAAGGAGAGATGGAATGGAAGGACTCAGGGTGGGATTTTCCCATTGGGGTGGGTACTTTCTATCTCAAACTCAAAATCAGAGTATCTGCTATAGATAACAGGGAGGTGCATTAGCATTGCATGAGAGGTCAGATAATGGAGGTTGGCTGCAATGAGCCAATTTTTGTATCGACTACCTGTAGCGAGAGACAGCTTTGTGCAGCTTTGTATATGTGTGAATCAAAGGGAAGCAAGACACTTCATTAAAGGCCTATTCTATTGACCAGCAGCGAGAGTGACAAAGCCCTTCTCCCTTATCCATAATTGATGTGGCAATTAGAGCTGAACCTAGAACACACTGTCAGGCCTGAGGGCTGGGAGGGGGCTGACCTCTCACTGCTTCAGCTGATTACAGATCAGATAGGAACGGCCACTGACGGAGTACTAAGTAATTTCATTCTAAAAGTGCAGTCAGTTATGCAACCAAGAGTTTACATCAAAGTATTTGACTCACCCCCACCAAATCAAACATTTATAACATCACAGCACAACTCTCTTTTTTTTTCCCCCCTAACCCACACAGATTTCTGAAAACACTTTGAAGTTGAAAAGGCAAGTATCACTTAGATCAGTTTAATTCAGAGGAGGCTGGTCACATGGAGCAACACAAGGCTGCATTCTCCTCTCTCTGTCTTACTTTGTGTGGGTGCTGCTGCCGCTGCTGCTACTGCTGCTGCTCGGTGTCGCTGAGCAGGTAGCACCCTGATGACAGCTTACACTAAAGGCTCCTTTCTGTACTTCACTCACAGTGTCACTTGAACGTCAACAGCAGGCTCTGAAAGGTTGAACATGTCATTGGATTCTCTATGACACTCAAAGTCACAGAGAGAGAAAAGGTGTCAGAACAGGTGAAAATGTGCAGCTTGAGATTTCCACACTGCTTGACTGATTCCAGTTGGCATGTGTGAAATGTTATGTCAGGAGGCACACGGTGACAGTGTCTCTCGAGGTGCTCCCCGACGTGCACTTCCTCTCGACTGTAATGGATGGCAATGAGGTGCATGTGTGCAGGTGAGCAGAATAATGTGAATGCAAGTTTATCCGTGCCTCCTTCACGCTCGTCTGTCTACAAGGACAAACCGACACCTGCCAATGCAATGAGGCATCTGGCGTTTGAGTGCACACAGGTGTTTGCGTGTGACTGAACACTTGTATCATCTGAATTAGTGTTCTAGTGAAGAAGATGGTGTGTTCAAATCTGTCTATAAGATTGAGGAGTTGTTCTGGGCCTTTAACTTCTGTCTTGCTTTAGAGGCTGCTTTCTTCTCAGGACTCCCCTCCATCTTGAGAATCTGTCACATTGACTGGTGGAGGTCACTGTCCTCCCAGGGCCCCCTTTGCCTATTTGTTTCTGTGTGTATGTGTTTGTGTGGGAGTAAATCTTAATCTTGCCAAGGAGCTTAATCGCCTAGTACAGCCAAGAATCGCACTGGGCAGATTCCATTGCACTGATCCCCGCTCTGGAGTTGCCATGCTGCCATGCCCGTTGCTAGGTTAGCTGTAGGCTAAGATGTGTACCCCGCTGGTGCCCCTCTATTTTTGCCCCTTTAGCCCCACAAATGGCCTGCCAGAGATCCTGTATCAGTCCTGGATTCCCTACATAGGTTGCCTGTGAACCAGAAAGCCAGTTCCCAGAGAAGCGAGTTTGTGTGTGTTCCCCCAGAATACGGAATAGGGAGATTAGTTTGACGGGGCAAGGAGCCTCTGGCTGACATGGCACCACATAAAGAGTGAGTCGTGGACAAAAACAGCACAGAGATGGATGGCCAGTAATGAACTGTGTGAATGCGTCCTCCCCTTCTCTCCACCCTCTAACCTTAGCCTTCTTTGTAAGAAAGTGTGTGTGAAAGGAGATAAGAAGACACTGTGCAAGTGCTTCGGAAGGTAAATGGCTGTGGGTGAGACAGTAAAAGAAAGGCCTTAAAAAACATAGTGACCCAGAGAGGTTTAGCATTCTCCAGTTGCGCCAAACAATGTCAGGACACCCATGATCCATAGTCACCAAGAGCTTCATCAGTCTTTTATTGGTGTCCGATCGGAAGCACAGTGGTAGCTCTGCATCTCACTAATGCTGGCTTCGTCCTGGAATAAAAAGAGGCTTGTGCATACCACTTGGCGTGATTGGACTCCACATGCTATCAACTTTTGCGGTGTGTGAAAATGATGAGAATGTTGCAACCAAGGAGCAATAATGGATGTGTGTATAAATGAGAGCTATCACACAGAACGACACAAAATGACATGGGTTTAAACAATCAAAATCACTGATGACATTTACAATCATTACATTTATTTGGAATATGTGCCAGTACTAAACCAGAGACCTGGTTCTCTTCCCTCTCTTCAGGGAGAGATGGCAGGTAGCAAATATCTGGCAAAGGTCACACATCAGGTTGGATCAGAGGAGAACTCCTTGTCCCTGTTAATGACAGGGAGTAATGGTACAAATCATTTTTACTGACTTCACTGCATTTGAAAAACGGCGAGCTGGCGCCCACATTTCAAAGACATATCGGCTATTGCATAAAGATCTTGTTTTACAGCAAATAAGGATTGATCTAGCAAATTCAACGGTGTCATTATTCAGCTGCTGGGGAGAGATGTCGCAGGAAAAGCTGGATAAGCTGTACTGTTTTCCTCTAAGTCTTGAAGTAATGCTGGAACCAAGCACACATGTGGAAACGGGTGGCTAGCTAATCACATATCGCCTCACTGCTAATTTCAAACGCTGTGTTCGGCTGCACC
The DNA here is from genome assembly GCA_900302685.1 of Spondyliosoma cantharus. Lineage (NCBI taxonomy): Eukaryota > Metazoa > Chordata > Actinopteri > Spariformes > Sparidae > Spondyliosoma > Spondyliosoma cantharus. Next base: position 1,105 of record OMLP01040171.1, on the reverse strand, counting down.
ACGAGCGTGTTTAAATCTTTGCGTCCGTATACACGCTTACGTTTATGTGTCTGCCTTGGTAAGTGGTAAAAAAAAATGTGTCAGAGGTCACCTCTTAATGAAATATCGCCGTGAGGCAGGTCCAGTGGCCTTGTCAAAACCCGGGCTCCTGAGCTGCTTTACAACGCCCCCACGCGCCCCCCTCAGCATCCGGCTCCTATCAGCCGCTTAGCAGGGAGAAGACCTTCAAGGTCGTGGCAGGGGTGTGAGTTTAGAGAGAGGAAGATGGTGAGAATAAGAGAGGAGGAGGAAGTTACTAACCTCCGAGCACCTCCACCCCTCCCTCCACCACTTCATAAATCAAACCTCCACGTTCTGGCTGTCTTTGTGATCCTACACAGCGATTCACAGGAGTGAAAACATCCACAGATGCCTTAAAGCTTGTGGTAAACAGGTCAAAGTCTTGTATTCATGCAAAATTCATTCAAAAAAAATGCATAGCTATGTTTACAGTGGCTACAAGTCAGTGTTGAGTCTTGAAAAGCTGCCTTGTCATCTTGGTAGACTATACTGTGTCAACTTGCTAAGCCCCAGTATACAGTAGCACCATTCCTCACTGGATTACAGCTCTGCAGCTTGTGTTCAGCCAAGCCCACATGCAGACACAGCCCACACAAACACACACAACCATGAACACATTTCCATCTTAATTTCATGGTTTAACTCATTAGATTTGTCCCTTAATAAAGTCTTTGCACTGTTGAGTGTGTGAGTTTATGTTTTTATGTTGTTAGGCGTGTCGTGTGCATTCGTGCTGCCTGTGTACTGTTGTTGTCGACCGTATGTATGACGTGCTGAGGGAAAGAGACTAAATCTTATCAGTTGAAGACAGAGGGAGCATTGTTTTAGAACAGTTTACTTCTTCTCTTAGCATTGGTTTGAGGATTGAATCTATGCGCTGGAAAAGCAAAAGAGGAGAGAAGGAAAGAGAGAGGGAGAGAGCAAGAGGAGGAGAGTAGCAGTAGAAAACAGACAAGAAGACAAGAAATGATGGCCGAGGCATTTGTTATTCCTCCCACTCACCTTCCAACCCTTATTCCTCCCTTCCGCCCTCCTCCCCTCCCCT
>OMLP01040164.1:0-25546 GCA_900302685.1 Spondyliosoma cantharus | reverse complement strand
CTGGGATCGAACATTTTCAGCATGTGGATGAACCTCTGGCTCCACTGTACATACAGGCACCACATCTTTAGCTATATGCAACGTGACTGCATCCGTAAAAAACTGTCCTCATACGGGACACAATGATTAAATGATTCCGCTAATGTTGGCTGCTTTTTAGTGGGTGTTTGTGGGCTGCCGCGGTCTTGTGCATCTCGTAGTGAACAACAAGTGTCCCGCTGTGATACATGCGTCTGTTTGAGAGGCTGAAATAAATGTGTCGGTCCAATGTCTTCAATTGCCACAGCCTTTAAACAAACTTTGCAGCGCACCGTGGTTTGTTCGAGGTCTGACGCCACAAAACCGAACTACTGACGAGACAGTGCCTTTATAGGAAGGAACTCTTGGCTCGCTGCATGTTGTGTTTGTTTCTCTGTGGAAAGTCAATACGGGGGGCAGAGCCAATTATGAACTACGGGAGCCCATGAGGAGCGGTGGCGGAGAAAGTTAAAGAGAAAATCGATTTTATTTTTTTTAAATCGTCCGAAACCACAGACTCGAATTAATCGCTTTTGCCGATTTATCGCCCAGCCCTAATGAGACCTTTAATACATGTAAGTGTGCTTTGAAACGTCTGTTGAGTTTAAATGCTCCATTTTTTTTTTCTTAAACAGCTTCAAACGTAAAGCACAAGCAAGACAACCCACAAGCAGCACCTCCCTTGCGTACTGTAAGCACTTGGCAACCGTTCTGCCTCGGAGTCTCATGTCGCTGTCTGAGGATTGCTGCCTTTTGGCGCGTCCTCCAAAATTTCTGGTCTTGACAATTATTTGAGGTGAAGACAAAACAAACCTTCTGAAGCATGCTGTCACTTTATAAGAAAAAGCCGCCTCCGGGAAACATTTTTATATGAGATTTCTGATTGCTAGAAAACTCGACTAGAGAAGGCGAGCTGTGCAAATAAAAGGGGAATGTCGGGAAACAACATAGCCGTGACCCTCAGCCCCACCATCAATGATATGCATCCCTGAGCAGTTACAGAATTCTGTTTATGAGTCTGGTTTCTCTCATTTGCTTGTTTCTTTTTCATCTCTGACTCGTTTTCTTTTCACACACAAATGCTGTTGATGCGGAGGAGTGTTGATGCCCCTTGTGGTGCTAATTAATTGTGACTCAGGGCCAAGAAACAAGCCCTTCATTTGAACACTGAGCTGCCCACTGTCCGGTACTCGTTGTACTTGGTTTTAATGAGTCTCTCCAAAGTCCCTCCACCTCTACAGTTTCCTCATCTCTTCTACTTTCTATTTAACCTCCTGCTTCTCATCAGTATATCTCCATCTGCTGTTGGATGTTTTTGATAGAGCCTTCCAAAATGACCCATGAGTGTTTTTTTTTAACTGATGCCCTAATCAGCAGGGCGACTTTGTCTTCAATTGCATGGGCAGTGACTGCATTTTTTTCTTATGATGTGAAGGAGTTAAATATTACTTATACCATGCTCCAAAATTCAAGGTTGCCCTCTCCTGAATGATAAGGAGATTATAGTGAAATAACGAATGCAGGCAACACGAGTTAGGTCCCAAATGCACATTGGCAGAGTAAGTTGAGTTATGGCAGGAATGTAAGGCCTGTGCAATATCATTGAGAAGTAGGGAACTAATGAATTAACTCAGAGCAGCTGTTCAAAAAACATGGCAACTAGTCAAGTAATTAACGGAGTAAGGAAACTGGACAGGGGCAATTAGTACAGTCCTGAGGACTGAAGGACACGGTGCAAGTTTTATGACAAAGGTAAACTTTTGAAATATTTCTGATTCCCTTCAGACAGGGAACTTTCAATAAATCTAAGGGTAACTGACATTATCTAATTTTTTTATTGGTTGATCAAATTGGAAATGCATTTTATTACATTGCTCCTCACTGACAAAAGTAAAAATATAAGGCTGATGTTAAAGGCCCGTCCCTGGCTGTAAAAGCCACAGTATACTCCTTACACTGCCAGCTAGATCTCCCCAGGTGCCATTTAAAAGAGCAAAGGTTACACATATTAACCAGACTTGGATAAGCAGAGACAGGGTCTGTCTGATTGGCTCAGAAGGCCTGTCCACTTTCCCCTGCAGAACAGGGCACTGGAATCTGCATATGCAGTACTGGTGTGGGTGATCAGGATGAGCCCTCACCAGCTCTACTATAGTAAATTGCTTTATAGGCCTAGTCTGTAAGAAAGTTGATTTTTGAGTCTCATTCCCGACTCGTCATTTACTGATGCATCGGGAGATCGGAAAACCAAAGGATGGGAATGAGACTCAAAAATGTACTTTCTTACAAATTGCACCTTTAAAAATGGTCATATTATCCCAACCCCTGTTCAAAGCAACGACAATAAGGGGACCAAGGAACAGCAAGATCTCAAAAGTAGGTTCTGTTTGTGTTCACAGAACAAGTTACAATGCTCTATCTTGGCGGCATATCATGACTCGCTACCACAAACCCAGCAGCCATTAAGGTCCAAACTCAGGATCTGGATCCCAGGAAGCAACCAAAAGCATCTTGGCGCAGAAGCCAATAAAACGTCCACACTTAGACTTTGACCTTCTCATGCATTTGGACAGAAACACCAGTATTTCGGCATAAAGATCCCTATCCACTCAACCGAGGCAAGCCCAAATGTAGTCTGTAAGGTTTAGATATCTTGTCTGTCAGTGGTCCCGCCGCTGCACAGGTAAATACCAGTATTTCCAACCTCAGGGATGTAGAGGGCCTTGGAAAAGAGTTCACATATTAGACACCACTCTACTGTCGGTTGAAAAATGCCCCCCCCTTGTTTCTAAGCCATGATGATGAGGTCCACGCACGGCCTGTAAGAGGCATTCCATGAGGACATTTTTGAGGTGTAGTCTGCCTTTTGTTTGCATGTCATATACATTTCATATAGTATGACCGTGTAAAGACAGCCACTGTTAGCCTCTGCACATGCCGTTTAAAACTTCACATTGACACAGTTCTCTACAAAGGGAAAATTAATGTTTCGCAAGGGTAAAAAGAAGTAGTTTCCCATTAAAATACAACACCATTACCAGCTACAAAATGGCCATGCAGCTGCTTTAATTCTGTTTATTGTGGGTGAAGGGGGCTAGAGGCGGTATACTTTAAGAGTAGAAACTGAGGCCGCTATGATAAAGTGGGGTAATAATGCCCCCCCCACCAACTGCCATGGCCACAGAGGGCCAGCCTTGGCCCTCATTCCTCCTCTCCTTCTCTTTCCCTTTACACAAGGAAGACAGCCAATATGTGCCAGAGCGACATATCCTTCCCCCAGATAATGGAATTGCCTGGCTGTAATAATAATTTGAATTTCACGCCCTGGTGCCTCGGTGCGGAGGGATCACCGGAGCAGTGGCATAAATTAGCCTCCATGCACTGAGCTGATCGATGACTGCCCCGTCCGCCACCTATTGATCTGAGACAACTCCTAGGGACGCGAGTATACCCCCGCATAAAAGCACACACATGCACACCACCCACCACTGTTTTCTTCACTGAGACATAGCAGGAGATGGTGAGAGATGTATTTACTGTTGCTGCATGATGCGGGACTTCGGTTGGATACATAAGTAATGTGTGCAGGGCAGGTAAGACAAGAGCAATATATTCATTTTAATTACAGACTGACGAGGCAGAGACACATATTCTACCCACAAATGCCTTTAAAACAAGACGGCACAAATTCCACATGTCTTAAACAAACTTTGCTCCGGGCCAGAATGTTGTTCAGCCTGCCTGGAAAGAGTAACTCTCTCGAATGATGCACCGTGTCAAAGTCTTTGACAAAACAGTATTTGAGAACCCTGTTGTTGCAGCAATTCAGAGAAAAACTGAAGTGAGTTTTCGTCTTCTGAGTTTTTGCAGGGAATGTTTGCTGCACTAACATCTGTTTTCCTGCCACCATAACATTTCAGCAGTGTAGTTTATGTGAACTGCAGCTGCCACCAATATTATTTAAAGTGCCACCTACATCATGAGAAATATGAAATCAGCAACAGTGATGAAAAGGATCTTAAAAGTTGAATCATCCTCTGCGCTGTAGTTTTTTTGGCAGGGGTTATTTCGAGAAAAAAGCAGCTTCGCATCAGCAAATGAATTTATCAATCAACATAAAAGAAGAAAGAACATAAATAATGGGTGCATATATTCACATACATGATGCATTATTGACAAAGTACAGAGGCACGCTAAGACGAAGAAGGCTGACTGTTGAAAAATGAATCCTCGTCCTTTGATGCTTCATGGTACAGGAAAAACAATCTGTCATGGATTCAGTCAGAAAGCTCAAGATGCAGGCAAGCACATACACACACGCAGGAATATTATCCACAATCATGCATTTACACATTCAGAGAGACGTGTGCAGACTCGAAGGAATAAAACACAAAGGAGTCCCTTTCAAATACAGACACACTAATTAACCAAGTTTCTCAAATGAACCACTACGCTGGAATAAGCACATCTGGGAGCATGTTCAAAGCATCAGCTGCGCAGCGGGTGCCCCAGCCAAACAGGAATGCAAATGGGACCCGATAGGTGCGCCTGCCAAAAAGAAAAAAAGAAAAAAGAAACTGGGCTGAAATATTGAAAGATTCGTCAAATTCAATAATCGATACACAGCAGCAGACAAATCCTTCTGACACAGAGGCAGGGGAGGTAATTTTTCTGACCTTTCTACAGCTCTGTGACTGTGGGTGCACCTGAGAGATCGGGGACAAATAATGATGAGCATCTATTCTTAGTTCAGGTCTTGCTGTTAAGGAAATCAATTAGTTTCATAAAAAACTCCCTGCATGATGGAGCAAGCCCAATGCTCTCGGCGTCCAACAAATCACACCTAGGGGTAACGGCTTCAGGATCGGGCTTGTCCTGAGGCAAGGCTGCACAGACTGCAGTGGCATTACCGAAGGACACCTTAGACACAGCCTCCCATTTACTGGAAACTTGCTCGTTTTGAAAAGAACCACTTATTTCATCGCCGCAGTTATGTAGCATGAGCTGTGACAAATGGCAGGTTATACGGACACTATAGTTACAGCCAAATTATGCATTTTCAGCTGCAGTGACCGCACTTTACTGTGGAGATCATTAAAAGTTTAACCGATTCAAATCTAAATTAACTGTGCAGCACGGTGAGGTGCTTTGTGAGGTTAGCAAGTTACAAAACTTGTTAGACAGGCCTCTCGGGCTGTCAAAGCAAGCGCACTCCTTTACTCCAGTAAAATACACAGCCCTGACTCCAGAAAGGTTGCGGTGCGTGTACAAGATTAATAAAAAAGGATGTGACGATTTCCCTAATCCTTTTTAGTACAAAGACAATATATTTAATGTTTATATTGTATAGCAAGCAAACTAATGTTGACAGAATCCATGCACAGAGCGGCGTTAGTTTAAAATGTATTAATATTGAACCTGTTGAGTGTCCAAATTGCAGCAAATTCAACCTGCACTTCCTTGGGTCCTGAGCAATAATGCAAGCAACATACATACAGACAAACTCCTTGATTTACAGTTAGATATACAGTATGCTTATTGTGAAAGGAACACCTTTCAAGCAAGTTGGGACGGGGGCAACGAAAACACAACAGTTTGGAACAGGTTAAACAGGTTCATCGGTAACAGGTGATCGTATCATGATTGGGTGCGGAGGAGGGGCATCCTCGAAAGGCTCAGCTGTTCACAAGTAAGGACGGGGCGAGGTTTGCCACTAAAACATATGATTGTATAAAGCAGTGGTCCTCAATAGGCGACCCCCGGGCTGCATCCGGCCCGCCGGCCTCCTATTTGTGGCCCCCGGACTATTATTCCTTCACTATGTGCTTTGGTTGCGTCAGCACGTGTATACCGGGACTTTTCTCCATGCCAACGATACACTGGGTCACTCACCGCTGCGGGCGCAATTTTAAACTTTCAGTTTCGCTTTTGGAGCAGTTCGCATAGTGGCATTTTGCCGGTTGTAGGGGCCTAGAATGCACGAAAATGGCGTGTTCCAAGTTCACTGCTAAAAGAAAAGTGGACAGTGAAAATCGGCAATTCAAAGAAGAATGGACTGAAACATTTGCATTCATTCTCCCTCCAACCAGCACAAGACCCATGTGCTTTATATGCCAGGAGACCTAATTTGAAACGGCATTATGAGACGAAGCATAGGAATTTTGAAGAGACATTTCCTCAAAATTCAGAGGTAAGAACAACAGAAATAAATGCACTGAAATCGTCATATCAAGCTGCAAGCAGAATTCTTGTCACATCTATGACACAACAACAAAAAGCAACAGAGTGCTCACTTGGAGTGGTGTAGACTTTGGGTAAGCACAAGAAGCCATTCTCAGATGCAGAAATAATAAAATAATGCATGACTGAAGTGATGGACACAATGTTTGAAGGCAAACAAAAAGAGGAAAAATTCAACTATGTATTTCAATTTATGTCAAAATGGAAATGACATTTTATTTTAGTTCGTATTTTGTTGTTGCTTTGAATGAAAAGGACATTTTGTTTTGAATATTACAGTATTATTGCATGTGGCCTGACTGACCGCAATACATTGAAAAAAATGTGGCCCTTTAAGATTTGTATTTGATTACCCCTGGTATAAAGGATATTGCTTCAAAATTCATTCATTTATGCTTTACACAGTGTCCCAACATTTTTGGAACAAGGCTTGTATTTGAGTTATTCGATGGCAACTCACGCAGCACTTCTAGGTTTTTCTTGAACAAAAAAAATAAAAATCCTGTTAAAACCTCAAAGTAATGTAGACATACTCTTGATACTATTCGAGTTATGAACTTTGTTTGGCCCCGTGAGCTGAATTTAATTATTTTTGTGATTTTTTTTGTATGTGTACTCGAAACTTTACCAATTGCCTCTTTTCAGTGCATTGGGTTGAAACTTGTCTTGAACATTTGCCTGAATTCTGGGTGAGCATATGTATAATTCAGTACAAAAACTTTGCCAACAAGTCTATGCAAACTCTTTTTCACGTGCTTTAATAATTCAATACAAAACAATACAAGTCTATCATAACTCTATTTCAGTGTTTATGGCACTGATCATAAATACATCATACTCTGATTGTGGAACTGACAAACTTGATTGACAGAAGTCACAGAGGGATCGCACTGAACTGTGATACCATTGTTGAGTGTGACAAACATTCTTGACAGATAACAAACTAGACGGGGCCGGTTAGTCACTTTCCCACACTAACACAAACTTTATCTTCCAAAATATCACTTCTCCGCTGTGAGAGGGACACAGGCGGCCAGAGAGAGAAAGTTACTGAGAGATTACAATTGGCCTCCCACTCTCTGCCCACCTGAGTCCATTGGAATGCCTGGCATCTGAGGAGTCCAATGGGCGGTCATGCTTTTTTGGTCTGCTGGCACCCATCGTGCTGTGTTTTTCTGAGATATGTGAAATTCTGAGATATAAACCTTCTTCAGTGAGAATGCACACTAAATATTTATGGTAATGGATTCTAACGACCATGTCATGATTTCCTGTTTTATACTCAGAATAGTATATTCACATTTACATTTAGCAGACACTTTTGTCCAAAGCGACTTACAGTAATTCATACATACATTCATACACTGTGGCTGCCATGCAAGGTGCCGACCAGCACATCAGGAGCAGTTGGGGGTTCAGTATCTTGCCCAAGGACACTTCCACATGCAAACCAGGCGTAATCTAATTATTATTGTGTTGCATAATTAATTGTGATTCCAGGATATCCTTCAATTCCATCAGCACAACAGTTGGCAAACAATAAAGCTGGAGATTTGTCAAAATGAACAATACAGTATGCCATTTTTTAAAAAAACATTTAGAAAAACTTGGTGCAAATCCAAGTCTCATTAAAGTCCATGCACTATTTTACCTGCTTATTGTACTTTTTTCACATCACAGATGTTTATATGAATATGGTTTTGAAAAAAGAAAATGGACAATCGTTTTCTGGAGCGGTGCAGAAAAAGAGCAATCTGGCAGCCAGTTCCCTCCAAAGTCATTTGATAACCTTTTGATCGCCGCGACTCTGAATGTTGCTTTCACAGTTACAAAACGAAACACAAAGACTTCACCAAAAGCCATCATGTCTGAGTGATGCAGCCTACTGCAACACCGGTCAGCTAAGATGGATCTTACGTGCTCTGCGATCATTTTTTTTTTTTTCTGTGCACGTTTTTTTTTTTTTTTCTTTTTTACTCCATAGTCTCATTGTCTATCAGAAGACGGCTGAGCTGTTGCACAGTTGACAGCCACTGGGTCAAACCATGAAAAAGAAGAGTTATGTAGACATAATGCCAACCATATTATTATTTTTCTCCTATCTCTGTCCGACAGGAAAAACAGCTGAAGGGCATGAATTGTGTTAAGAATTCCCTTTCAACCTCTCAGCCATAGTGGGCCACGTTCCCTCTCTGGATCAGTCAGAGGCAGAATCACAGAATCTTACTCACAATTGCATACGACATAGTCAGAAAACCAAGAAAAATATCCAAGACTCTACAGTACAGTGAAGTTTGTCTTGTAAAGCACCGGGCAAAGGCAAACAAACATTCACTACGGCCCTGTTCCTTTTCTCCAGACAGTTTGATTTGCTATTTTTTTACAGACATATCAGACATATTTTGAAAGAGAAGGTTGCCCAACATCTCCATACCATCCCTCGCCCTCGACATGACCTTGCGCCGGTGATTATTAGAGTAAGCTCCGATCAAAAGGTTACGCTGCCGTTGCATCGCACTGTTAACCTCCCATCTGGCTGTCCAATCTAATCAAGGGGTATCAGTTAGGGGTGTGCAATCTAACAATATAGATCATGTGATGAGAGAGAGCGATTATTGTTGCGTATTATGCAAGATTGTGTAACTCGTGACGCATATCCCATGCTTTACAGCAATATTTTTCTGCCATTTGAACAATGCTATGTGCTCTTATGCACAACACAGATGCAATCTGCAAGAACGCAACCCAGAAAAACATGGAGGTGAATGAATGTGTCACAGAATGAGGTCCAAACAGGAGGACTCAGATCAGTCAAGACAAAACACAGAGCTTTAACCTACATGTTGACTTTATGTGGTTTAGGAAAAGTCTTTTTCCGTACTTTTTTTGCAAATCATGCCACAGACTGGTCCCGAAAACAGACCCAAACACCACTTAGCTTTTCTACAACCAATGCAAGAATCTTTTCAAAAGCCTTGAACACCAAATACTTTTGGTAATACCACTTTGCTGCTGACTCAACCACACACTCCTTACTCACTGAATACATGTATGGTTGCTCATTACAACAAGGAAACATTTTTTGCTCAAGAAAATGCTGCAGGTAACACAAAAGACGACTGAAAGACGTTGACAAATCCTACACTCAGATGGTACAAGAGGCATTGCCACTTTCATTTCAAAGACAGGGCCCATGATTACACAGTCAAGAATCAATGGTTCTGTGAGTTGATGCTAACACTCGATCAAGGCACAAAGCCTCGCAAAGTACCTCACAAAAGTCAAGTTGCTCTATTTATAAACGATTTAATCATTGAAATTACAGAAAATGTGCTATATCTTGATATGTATCATTATCTGGATACAGGATTTTGGTCATGCATAGCCCTAGTATCAGCTCAACTACATGTTACATGGTTCACCTGCAAACTAAAACTGCAATTCATTTATGAAAGTCAGTTCCTTCATTACAAACAACTGGACGAATGGAATATGGAAGGAAAACTCAAAACTGAGCAGTGATCCTGATTGCGAGTGTGAATCCTGATAGAAACAGCTCAGGACCCTTGACTCATGACAACATATCTAAAAAAATCCCTCACTCCAAAATAAACAAGGACTTCTTGATGAAACAACTCATTTGGCTAAGAGGCCTCCCTCTCCACCCACAATGCTCTCCCCAGCCAACCATCTGTAATTAAACTGACCAGAGCAGTTCAAAGCAAAAAAAAAAAAGTGCTTTTTTTAAAAAAGCCTCATTTATCGAGAAACCACACCAATTTGATTTCAAAGTTAGCAAAACAAGCACCCAGTTGCAGGCTTCAGCCCAGTGGCTTACAGGCGTCTGTGTGGCAATACCATATGGTGTTTCCTAATGAGGAGGTTCTGGGTGCTGGTATCAGTATTCTCCTCTCACTTCCTCTCCCCACAGGAAGACCCCCACCCCACCTCCTCCCAGCTCATAAGGAATTCGCTGCACATTGTTGGCCCACTTTGTAAAAGAAAGTATCCTTGAATCATTGAAGCTGTGGGTTTCTGTTTCAGTCAATCCTCTGTGCACTGTGGGAAGCTTATTAGCCAAGCTGAGGCATTACAGGAGGATTTAAGTAAGAGAGAAGTGATTGTCCAAAGCCGTCTACTTGGTTTTTATTTTTTTTTCTTAACCCCCAAACGTAACTCAGGTGCATATCCAGGTTGGAGGAGCTTGTAAGAGATTGCACCGTCTAACATTTTGTTGTAGGATTATTTAAACAACAAGTTGCTAGAAATGTACACAGTGATGCTACTGATGTTTGGAAAGATCGATTTCCAAAATGTGATTTATATGAGGCCACATTTTATGCAGGTGTAATAGTCCTCTGTCTGAAAATGGAAAATCAATTTTGTATCAAAATTTAAATTCCAATATCTCCTTTACATGTGCTTCACGTCTGCTCTGGTATTTCTATTATGGATGGGGTCAGTCTTTGAACAATGGGAACTGAAAGGTTAACACACACACACACACACACACACACACACACACACAGATAGACACACACACGTATATAGTTAGTCAGTTTTGCTGTATATCTTTGGACCAAAGAAATTTTTTGTCAGTATAATGAGAAAAACTGTATCATTGCATGGCGAATGAATGATACCAATACCAATTAACAGGCCCAAATGAGCAATTACATTTATCGCCTGTCCTCATCAAGAATACAGCCATGTTAGTAAGAAATGAAAGCAGCCTCTTGGAAAGTAGTTTAAAGAGTGAAAAGTCCATACAGGGAGGATGTCAGGGATAAACGGTGGGGTTGAACGAGCTCAGTACTTTCAGGAGACTGCGGTTCATGTCGAGTGAGAAACTAGAAGTCAACTATAGTTCTTTTAATTTTCTAACTTAGGTAATGTATACGTGGCATAACTTCACTAAGTCACAAAGCAATGTAGAGATTTTGAGCCAAACTGCAGTGTTTGCCTAAACCTAACCAAGAATTTTTCTTGCCTAAACCCAACTGCGAGAGAACGACCTATACATGGTCATGTTTTGGGAATGGTGATATATATATATATAATTTTAGGATAAACTGAGAATCAGCCCTTTCAGTCATTAGGTAGGAGGATGTGTTGACATTTAAGAAAAGTAAATGGATATCATAAATATTTGAAACCCTAAAGAATATTTTTGTTACTCTGGATACACTTATTTTAAAATCACTCTTATTAAGGTTGAAAACAATGATACAGTTCTCTCATTATTGGATGGGACTTGTTTCAACACGATAAAAAAAGAGATGTCATTAATGATAAGGACGAGCTGAATAATTGACAGCTGTCATTTTGTATTTAAGTGAGATGACTCTGCTAAATTCAGTCCAAAATACAGTAGTTCCTCCAGTCTCCTGGCTGTTCTTATTAGCAAGGTGAACCTAAAGTAGTTTGTCTCACCTTTTGAAAAGGGCAGGTGAGAAACATTTCTAGCCAGCCCCCCACACTCCACCCCTCCTACCCCTCATAAATAACCCAGGTGAATAAATTACCCTGTTCATTTGACGTTTAACCACATAATTACGTGGTGCGTTGCAGAGCTGAGAGCTCTGTGGCAGGGCCGCTCTCTCTTCTTGGCTTGCCAGTGGGCTGCTAACCCAGCCATGACATTGGACGCTCCTCATCCGTCTTAATGAGGCTAGCGTCACCACTGGACTTAACAATGAGACCCACTCACAAGCGCAGGGGCCTGAGTGGCAAACCTGTATATACACAAGTATTGTTGACTTACATCCAGAAACACACTTTAAAACACATAAATGTGCTGGTTTTACTTCTGCTGTTGTCATTACATATGCTGAGGGACAATGTATGGTCGACAAACATTCTATGTGCAGTGTTTTCCTAAGGATTACCCAGTCGAATAAAGAATATTGCATTGGTAAAACCTATGTGAACATCCTGGTGGTTAACTCTGACACAGAGCACTATGGCAATCTTATTACATGAATAAAAAACAAATCCAGTTCAGTACCAACTTTCTCATCAACAATGCAGCCATGTCTTCAGTTTCACACTAAGTTCAGCCCCTTTATTTTAGTCTTGTCAAAAGACATCCATGACACAACTGTTTCAATCAATAAGAGCGATAATCATTAAAATGTGTTCTGGTCTGTGGAATGGGTTTTGGCCAACACCATAGACCCCTGTCATAATTATAAAGAGTCAAATTGCACCCATTAAAATACTTTGGCAAACCACCTTTATAGCTCATGTCTTATCTAACTCGGGCCTTAACTCAACTGTAAATGATTAAAGAAATGGCTTTATAATCGTTCTCAAGTTCAAACTGTAAATATATATATATATATATTACCACACACTAATAACGTGGAGTCTGAATATGCCAGGGATGCAGTATGCGGAAGAGTTCTGCCTTTTCCCTCTCACTATCAACTCTCTTAACCTCCACTAGTGAAATGTTATTGCTTGTAGATTAATATGCTGAAAACCTGAGATAGAAACTAGCCAATGTGGCAGGATTTATTGTTTAATCCCGAAGCTATCTCAGGTGAGCAGTTCAGTTTTTCTCTTCTGCACATTCATTTTTGGCTATAGAAGTCTGTAATCACCCAGTACTTTCACTTCATGAGGAAAAGAAATAACTCCCTTTGGTATGATCTTCAAAGTCAAATCATTTCAATCATTTATGATTCATTGCAGGTGAAAATAAGGAAGTGCACATAACCAGCACATCCTCATACCAAACCAACTAAATAGATCGATTGCCAGCGACCCCCAAAATGACTTATATCACTAATCCTAAAGGAACATGCACCCTACGCTGCCAACGCACCCTAGTTCGGTTAGCCACTAAAACTACTTAGTTAGACAAATCAATAATTATAGTCTTTTTAGTATGAAATTCTCTCTGTTTGTTACAAACAGTGTTTGGGAATTTTGTACCTAAAAAGACTAACATTGGAAGATATTCATTTTCATCAACTCAAACAACTGAAGCTGCACATTAGCTAAAGATAAACCTCGGAATACACTTTTTCAATGAAAGAGTAGTTTTTGTCTCCCACCATTTAGACATCTGAACTGCATGGAGACAGACCGCCAAATATAAACTGTATTCCTTTCAATTTAAAACCTCCATTGCACTTGATGAGGAATAAGCAGGAAGGCGCTGAACATGTGTACGTGGGCTCAGCAAATATTTAGTTTGGTCTTAAAACAATATGTCTATAAAAAAAAAGAAAGAAAGAAAAATGAATCAGTAAGTCTCTCAAAATGATTGTCTCAATTAACTCTTGTCCTCTTCACAGTGAACCCATGCATCTTAGCGCATGCTACATGTTTTCACCCATGCACACACACACACACACACACACACACACACACGAGCGCACACACAGAGGGCTCGTGGTCGTGTATGTTACATGTCCTTGGAGCAAATTGCTTTCAACTGCAGCAGGTTGACATTGTTCGGCACCAAATGTGAACAAATTAAATGAGGCAATTAAAGAGTGAATAAGCCAGCGTTGATAATTGCGACCTGATATGCCAGCAGCAATCATAATGAAGCTGCCATTCTGCTCTGCTGGCTTAGTAATGCTCCACAAGCAACCGCAAGATAACGTGTGTGTATGTGTGTGTGTGTGTGTGTGTGTGTGAGATTGTGTGCGGTAACATGCACCACTTAGCTCGAACTTTGCATCCATTCTCTACAAATGCTTATCCTAACCTTCAGGGTGGAGTTTCAATATGTGCCTGTCAGGATCAGTGTCATGTGGTGTATGTCTATTGAGAATGAAATACTGAGACAAGTGTGTGTGTTAGAGACAAAGAGACTGAAATCATGAACTGAACAGAAAATCTGAATTACAGAAGAGGACGAGATAATCTGAAAAAGTGATACACACAAGCAGACACACAAAGGCAGGAAAAAAAAAAAAGAGCAGGCGAGAGGCAGTCTGGCAGAAAATTGAGACGGTCGGCCATTTTCGACTCTCCCTCATCCCTCTGGCTTTATGGCCCGTGAAGCCTCTTGTCATTGGGACTCGCCAGAGAGCCAAGTTAACAGGGCCTGTCCTCGCCCCACCAGCACCAGAGATATTCCTCTTTATCATTAACTCACCTTAGAGACATGCGACTACACAGCTGAGGTACAAAACAACTCCAGAACAAAACCACAGTTAGAACAAGAAGCATAAAAACAAAAAAAGGGGGCTAACCTGTCTGGCCTGTTCATTTTATCTGCTTATGTAAGAAGTAATACATGTTATGCAGATCATGCAGTGAGCCGTGTAGAGATGTTGCCAAGGTTACGATGTGTGTTGAAGGTGCAGCAGGTGATTCTGAACTCAGAAATTGATTGTGCACTTTAAAACCTCAGCAAACAAACATGTGTAGGAGTCCGATTATTAATGCTACACTCAAAACTTGCATAAAATAACATGTAAAGTTTCCAATCCTTCGCAGTACTAAGAAATGCATGTTGGCTTAAAGAAGTCTTTAAAAAAGCCAACATGCAGTCAAGAAATCTCGGGTTGTCACTGATCATGCTTGAGAACAATGTTCTACTTTAAATATGCCTTAAAAAACACAAATAAAACACAATCTACGTTGTCTATTTCCTTGCATTAAAGGGCAACTCCAACAATTTTGCACATTAAAGTGTGTTCCAAGGTCTTGGGACATACATCTTTTTTCATAAATAAACTTTATGAAAAAAGTAGTATAAAGCATTGTTGTATCTCCATAGGAAACCTGTATGTAATCTGAAAAAAATGCCTCCAGTGATGTCACTTAGTGGCTCAATTGCATTGTGGGTAAGGTAGGCACCAGGTTTGGAAAAGGAAGAACAATGTGTGGAATAAAAAGCGATGAACTTCTCATGCTGCTGTTGATTTTGATTATTTGTTTGGAATTGTCCATAATGAGTCCAATGCTGGTTAAGGTGTGCAATGTATAGACCAGTGAACTGCTTTTCAAAACCTGGTGCCTGCAATATCCACATTGCAATTTAGCTACAGACTGACATCCCTGGAGGCAATTCATCAGATTACATGCAGCTTCTTCTGGAGCCACAAAAGGTTTCATACTACTATTTTCATACAGTTTACGCAGTATACTACATGACCTATAAACACACTTTAATGGGCAAAATTGCTGGAGTCGAGTCGAGTGTGCCTATGTTCCCACAGATCCAAGATTTTTTTTCCAAAATTAGGCCCTATGTTCCCACATTCCCTTAGGCCCTTTCCTTAACTACCTAACCCTAACCCTTAAATTGAAGGGAAATGTAGGAACATAAGACCTACTTTTGAAAATGTCCTAGAAATGTGGGAACATAGGGCTGTGGGAACTTAGGGCTGACCCCCCATTGAAATACCACAATAATGGGCACATAGACAAGTTGGCCCATTGACAAAACAGACCAGTGTATGGGAGATTTTTCAGGGGACTCTTTAGCAATCCTTCAAAATACGCCTGGGTTCAGGGGGCACGGCTGCAAATCCACCTTAAAATGAAGATACAATTGCATATAAAAGGAGAACCGCAGTCTCCTCTTCGTTTACTTTCCCGTGAAGGAAATCAATAAAGTTCTTAAGCAGCTGCTCTTTTGTGGCACTCGTAATGACAAGATGATAACAGAAGAAAAATAAACAAGGTCAAGGCGAGGATGGCTGCTGTGTTCAGACCATGCCACAACAAGGCTGTGACAGAAAAAAAAGGAAGCCTTCGAAACAAAAGCTTCCGGTAGATTCACAACAAACTTTGATACAGATCGGGCGGAATTAACATTCACTCTGCAAACTGATTATGTTCGACCTTGCAAACATTCATTTATAAATCGTGCGGATAAAAGTTGTTTTAGAATGTGTTTCTGTTGTGGCTCAAAACGATGAAATGTTGCAATAAGATAGTCTCCGCGAGAACGTATCGATCCGGCGCCTCACCTCAGTTATTATGTTAGCATATGCAGACTTGAGGACATTGAACCACATTCAGTATCTCATTATCGAACCAGCCTCACAGTTTGCCACTTCTCAGTTTGCTCTGAAGTGAACTAAGACTCTACTCTACGTTGCGTTTGTAGGATTGGAGCCGTTCAAGTGCCATATTTGAGATGAGTTGAAGACAGTCAGGAATTTCAAGCAAACTCTAAACTAAAAAAAAAAAACAACCTCCCAGTCACATCATGCCCGCTGCTACCTCCATCATCCTTGCCGCACCGCCGCAGTAAACAACCTGGCCTTGAAACTCCCTGTTTTCAAAACCTACCACTTTCACACACTCTCAATCTCCTCTCCTGTCACAGGGGATTCGGGCAGCCAGCGCTGGCCAACCGCCATGCAGTCCCACTCTGTTTATCTGTTTGTAATCGCTGCCTTTCCTCTGCAGGGACAAATGGAATCCAATCAGTCTGGCTAAGGAATGACAGGGTCACAGGCTTGACTCACTGGTCGGCAATCTATTTGTCAATGGTGTCAAATGGAGGGGTGGTCGAACGTGTTGCTGGGCCAACAGATCAGTCTGGCGTATCACTGACGGTAGACAGAGTGAGTGGGAGGGAGAGACAGAGAGACGGATATAAGTGAAAGAGAAAGGAAGTATACAGTGGAACAATGAGCACTGGGCTGTCAAGATGGGTGTTTGCACGTAACACGTAGCCGTGTTTGTAGCAGCCCCCCCCCCCAAAAAAAAAAAAAAAAAAAAAAGAAAATACAATTTCAGGAGCATTTTCATCAACGGACTTCCCTCAGAAGGAGGCAGTAAGGTAACAGTAATAACATTATGCATGGCTTTAATAAACATGGTTAAAGATGTGGAGGTCGTGAACCAAAAACAAAAACAGTTCCTTGCCCATAAACCTCAAAGGAGAAACTATTTGACTCGGCAATCGACGACGAAATATGGGATTTAATCATGCAATGGGAATCCTGTGAGAATATCCAGGAATGCGCTGACAGCGGATACGGATTCTTCTTCTCTTGGAGCGGAAAACAGCTGATCAGTCACCTTAAAGGGCTTTTATACATTTGAGTGTGTTGACAGGTCTTGGGGCGGACTACTGCATATCGAAAAATAATAGAGTACAGCCTTTTGTGTCTCTAGATCAGACTGCATTTCACCTGATAACTCCAGTGATGTCACTCGACAGCATTGTGGATAATGTAGGCACCAGATTTTGAAAAGAAGGAAGAATGTGTGGAATAAAAATGACAGTATCTCTAGTTCTGCTGTATTGATTCTGATCACTGGTTTGTTAAACTGCCCATAATGAGCCCAACAGTGTCTACATTACCCACAATGCAACTTAGCCATCATGTGACATCACTGGAGGCAAGTTATCAGATTGCATTCACCTTTTTTCTGGAACCACAAAAGGCTTTACACATTTTTTCACATGTGCATAAGTGCTCCCCAAGAACCGTGAAGAGTAAAGTTGCTGAAGTTTTCCTTCAAGTTAATGTTTGCTACATGAACAAAGGCGTTTTGTTCTTCCAAAATGTGCGTGAACTCATTATTTAAAACAGACCACTTCAAGCGTAAAAACTTCAAAATCACAATTTAGCCATTTCAGATCAATCTTTTCAAATGCAACAAGTCAAAATGCATAGAAAAATAAGTTGATGGAAACACGTCGATAGATATACTCAGTATTGTAGCATTTT
This sequence comes from Spondyliosoma cantharus, assembly GCA_900302685.1. Taxonomy (NCBI): domain Eukaryota; kingdom Metazoa; phylum Chordata; class Actinopteri; order Spariformes; family Sparidae; genus Spondyliosoma; species Spondyliosoma cantharus. Next base: position 7,628 of record OMLP01040164.1, on the reverse strand, counting down.
AACTCAAAAGAAGACACACACACACACACATAGAACATACAATCAAATATAGGACAAAATATCTAAAGAAAACTGAGTCACGCTCTGCTGTCTCTCATACATGGCTGTCTAGAAAAGTGTGTGCATGTGTGTGTGTGTGTGTGTGTGTGTGTGTGTGTGTGTGTGTGTGTGTGTGTGTGTGTGTGTGATGGGAGTGAGAAAGGGGGTTGTCATCATCATAAAGGAGAACTGTGGGTAAAAGCCCCACTGGAGGCCCATCTCAATGTGACCTCCATTAACAACACCCGGGGTATCTAAGTGTGAAATGAGCAGTGTGTGTGTGTGTGTGTGTGTGCGCGCGCACATCTGTGCGTACGTGCACGCGTGCCAGGGAGAGAGCGAGAGAGAGAGAGAGTGCATGTGTATGGATGGATCTGGCTGGATCTTGCTACAGAGATATGTCTAGGTATGTCCCCTCTCTCTCCATTCAGATTTAAAATGCAGATAAGATGATATGATACGATATGGAAGATATAAAAGAGATGATTAGTAGCGACTGTCTCGCTCAGTGTTTCCAATAATTAAGGTGGGTCCTGTGTGATGTCTTCATGCCTGCAGTTCACTTCCAGTTAAGAATATGGAAGTGCATGAAAATCATTCACTGTAAAATTATCTGCATAAGTACTAGAGATGCTGCACTTTGTTGTTGTTAGTCTTGTTTGTTTCGTAAAGAAAAGGAAACTACAATTAAGTATCGACATCTGAGTTACCTTTGTTATGGTTTTCTGTCGAGTTATAACTTTGAATAAAATCACAGCAAGCCAGCAAACCTACAGCAACACTTTTTAAAAAAAATAAAAACTCAATAGAAACTTTGATGAAAGCTTCAGTAAAATATATCTTGACATGTGAAAAAGGACCCATGTGTATTGTGAGAATCCAACCATCTTGTAGGATAAAACAAAAAAACGTTCTACATTTTGACCTTTTCATTCTGTAGCTCACAGAGAGAACATTTTCTTTTAACCTTGAATTAAATGTCCTGATATATCGAAGACTTTTTAACACTTTCTTGAGCACTGAAGCAGCACTGACAACTCCTACAGGGAATCAGAAGCATTTTTTGGCATCCACACGTATATAATATGTCATATTTGGAAAACAATGATCATGACTTTCACTAGATTAAACCATGTATGTCTCCGTTCGTCAGTCTCATCTCCCTGTGTCTGCCCACATGTGCATATGTACTGTACGTGGGTGCATGAGCCTGCAGTGTTTGACAGTGACAAGTCGGCAAAGGTTGAGAGGTTTATCTGCGTAGCGCCAGTAATCCCTTACACATTGGCAGCATTACAGGCAGTTAGCATCAATAATTAGCTCACTGTAGGCAGTCAATACGCTCCCTTGAGATTTAGGAGGCCATAACCAAATACCTTGTGACTGCCTTTCCTGGCTGACAGACCTCAAACAGGCAAATAAATCATCCCACGGGTTGGATGTGGGCTAGATGTGAGCGTGATATGACCGTGCACACTCTGGCTACACATCAGCTCACACGTGCAGGAGAACAGGTCACATCCACAATCATAATCAAGACTATTGTTGGAAGCTCAGTAAAACATACAGTGTGGTAAAAGAGGGAACAGTTAGTAGTCTGTGAGGCTGTTCTTCCAGGACTGCGTGGAATTAATGGAAAATACACCTTCAGCTGCAGAATACAGCAGAGTCACATCGGTGTCCTTGATTATTTAAGCTCGATTATTTAAGTGCACCTGTATAGTGTATTGCAATTTAATTACCTTCCAAAAAAGGGTTCGATTTTGTAGACAATGTACACAAAGTGTTTAGATTAAACTACAACCATATGAAAGGAATGTCTTGAAATACTGAGTAGAGAAACAAATAAAGATGATTATATACCAATCGTATCATCATCACAAAAAAATAAGAGAAAAAAAAAAGGGAAAAACTTGTGTCAGAATGTGTGTGTGAGGAGCCACCATTACGGGGTAGACCTTCGAAAAGAAGAGTAGGATGGATTAAATGATTCAGTGCTACAGTCTGAGGAGTGGAGGCGAGAACCCGAGCAAGTGAGACAGGAGGCAAATGTCAATAAAGAGAAAAGTCTTGCACCAAGTCAAATTTGGAAGTGTAACTTTTTCTTTCTGACAGCCGCATCATCCATTTTCAGTGGCAAACTGAGCGGAGCAGAGGGCTTGAGCAACTGATTGAGATCTCATATATTGATCGATAGTGACCGCTCGTGGCCATTTTAATTATGACATGAGCAAAGGAGGATGTCAGGTTATGTATTTTAAACAGCAACAAAGTCAGCCTATGGAGAAGGATGGGATGGATAGATGGGTCAAACACATCCAGACATTAACCTAGGAGACTGCTGTCTTGAAACCAAAAGTCAAAGTTGATTGGTTCTAATGGACATACCATATTTTACTTACATCCCATACATAACTTAACTAATGTACGTAATTTAAACCAAAACCATAATCTTTTCCTGAACCTAACCGATAAATGATTGTGCCAAAACCTAACCAATGTTAACCATATGACGACAAAGGTCCGATACAACAAAGGTCCAGTGTGCCTGCTGCCAGTACTCTCCAACAGTCATATATGGTAGGCTCAGTCATGAATCTCGTTTTGGGAGTCAATGGCAATTGACCTATCTTTCTTTTCTAACTATGAGGACATGCTATTCCTTAAAGATGTAGTGCATGATAAATTTATGAATTTTGTCTAGGACCAGTTGACGTGAACTTCAACTGGGCAGGATGAAAAGATCTAAGAGTAGCTGGTAGCTCTGTTATTCTGTTCAGAGCAGCATCCTGTCATGGCTATTTGCAAATGAATAGAGTTATTCAGAGTGATCACCTTTAACCTTACATTTGTAGCCCGATTGGGGGTTTGCTCTTCCATGATGACAACATGTGCATTCACAGAGCATGAGGGGGTCACTGAGTGGTTTGATGAAAATGCTGTGAATCATGTGCTATGGCCTCACCAGATCTCAACCCAACTGGATGAATCGGGCAAATCTTTTTTGGGAAAAACAGAATTGGAGAAGTTGTTCTGGGGGTCGTGGTGCCTCGACAACCTTGATGGAAAGAGTACTGAAAATCTGTACGAGTACAGTTACATATATATAATCGAATACCTAAGGGGTTTCTGTTCCTCTGTAATCTTCAGTCTAAATTAATCTCCTGCACTCAGTGGTCATGGTGTCCGATCTCCAAACCTGTGCCGGCTGCAGAGTTTTGTTCCTTTTAAAAAAATACCTTTTCACTCATGTGCTCAGGGTTGAATATTTGTACTCACAGTTGGCTGGGGTTTAAGTCTATAGTAAAATTATCCAATAAGTACTGGGTGTACCAGCTAAAGCTGTATTAGGCACAGCAACTCAGTTTTAAGATTAACCAATTCATCTCTCAATCTCTTTTAGGGTGTCTCAACCAACAGCCCAGGGCAAGCATACATAAAGAAAAAAATGTACACTAATGAATTCATTCTTGACATGGTTTCGAGAGAAATATCAATGTTGTAGGCTGCGCCTCGATAAATGGCTCTCACTCTCTGAAAGCAAATTTCACTGGGCAGTGGATCGTAAACAATTATTCCAGTCTTATGGGGTGCATGGCGCAGAATTGCAGGCGTTTGCGTTGACGTGGAGGTTGTTGTGTAGGAATAGGAGGCGGTGTCATTTTTGCCGTGATAAGGGGGTGAAGAACAAGATAACCCTGACTGACTGAGCAGCGACGAGCAGCGTCAGGTGTTATCACCATATTTCAGAGGGGCAGGGAGGGAGGGAGATAGAGAAAGAGAGAGAAAGAAGGAGGTGAGGAACATGTGAGGGAGAGCAGAAGAGAGGTGAAGGGGAACAAGACCAGAGGTATTACAGGAGAGAGAGAGGGGAGAGAAAGACGAAAGGAGGAAGCGGGAGGAAAGAGGAATGGGGGAGGAAGCTGAAGGAAGTAGGCAATGGTACGAGACGGAGACAGAAAAGGTAAGCTAAAAACATATAATGCAGAGGTGGAGGATGATTATGGTATCCATGGCAGAAGAAGATCCTCGCTGTGGAAACACTTACCACTGTACAATTACGCAGGCTGAGAACATTGAGAAGCTGTAGCTCCATACTTACAAGCTCGTGGAGGTGGACACACACCATGTCATTACATTTTCGAAAAGGAAAATCTTGAAGCCATGTCTAGCAGCTTCATCATATCATTACAACAGCTTATTTTTTGTTTGGGGTCACAAAGTGAAAGTGGAAACTGATTTAATTATTTCGGGCTCTGACTGACAATATCAATCAACATTCAATTCAATATTCAACAACTTAATTAATAGAACAAGATCAATATTTAATTAAGATTTCAATAAAATGGTAAGTCAACTGTAGCAGGTGTTCTTTGTGATGACTTTACTATATTGTACAATACAAATTTAGCGGATGTGATGGAACATTTCAGACAATGCTATGAGACAGACACATTGACAGACAATGGCTCATTCAGATCAACTGCTGATTCAAGATTAACACTGAACAGCGATCAACTCTGCATCTCATGATTTACGTCTACTGGTGATGTTCAGTGCAGGAAGTAGGGTACCATTCATGTAGCTAGGCAGAAAGTACTGTAAGTAGCATGTCTGACTTTCTTGCGAAGGCGTAGAGCTCACATCCAGTCACACCCATCAATTAACATACACAAATTAGGCAACCACGAACACAAGTTTTCGTTAACTTTGACCAGTTGTTTAAGTTGCCAAACCCAAACCACACAGTCCACAGCCACCTAAATACCCTTTTAATCAAGATCCATGATTTCCATTTGAGTGAATTGAGATCCATTTCCCTGAGAAGCTGATGAAAATGTTACGAAATACAATGTTACAGAAAGTGAGAAAGAAGAAAGTAAGAAAATTCTGGATCCGTACCTTTATCCGGATGCGCACCACAAGAGACCCATTCTCCCTTCAGGTTTTGTAGAAATCAGTTGAGTAGCTTTAGTGTAATCCTGCTGACAAACCAGCCAGGAGTGGGTGAAAACATAAACCCAGATTATATGTACATCACTGTATATAAGGTTAAATAGGTATACTTAATTATGTCCTTTACTAAGTTGAATTATCTGTAACCATCTTAAATGTATCTGCAGCATGGAGGCATATAAATGAGCTACAGTTTGTATTACGACTGAATTTCTGCTTTTTTTCTGCTTGCATTCATATTCATCAAAAGGAGGGCACTAGTTATGTGCTTTGACTTCAGCTATTTGACCTCATGAGACTCTTTTTTTTTTTTTTATCCATTTTCTGATCTTAGCATAAAAACCCAATGATGAACCTACTGAAGGGAAGACATGAGCCTTGAAATTCACTCGAATCATTCTGGGAAGAGTACACACCAGAGGTCACATCTCCCATTAGAAGCTTTTGGGTATCATGCAATCACACTATTTTGTTGCTTTGATCGAATCAGTGCGATGCTTTGTGCCTGAAAATAAATGAATCCCAGCGGAAAGAATACAGGCGTATAGAATACAACTCTTTGATCAACACATGCAAGTACAAATGAATATCGATATACCAATAAATCAAGTAGAGATGGAGTCCTTTTTAACTTCAAAGCCAAAGGAGACAAGTCAGAAACCTTATAATTTGTGTTAAAATGTGATTACGAAAAATGTCCATTTAGTATTGACAGAAGACCTCAGGTCAAATATCTACATTGCATTTCAAAGTCTGTCTTTAAGCAGAGATAACTTGTGCACATGTACGGAATCAAAATGAGGTCACTTGTGCTAATTCATTAATTATTCAAAGGAATCTTTAGCTTTGAATTAGAATCGAGGTTTGCATCTGCATTAGAGATCCAGGAGGCTTCGACAGGCCACGCAAAATTCTCTACAGTCGGAGTACCTGAAAAAAAAACTGGCAAGAAACATCAAGAGGAAAAAGACAGCCTCTTCCAAATACACACACATCAGAAACACTGTCTCTCCAAACAGCTGATATGGCAAAATGTGACAAGCCGCAAAGAGATGACATGAATAGCAATAAGGCCTTCACAAGGCGAAAGACAAAGACCTGACAAAAGGTATTTTGGAAATATCTCAGGAGCTGTTTTCTCAGTGTGGCCTCCCCCCCAATAAATACATGAATAAAAGATGCCTTTGAGGACTGAGATTTCAAAGTTGCCAAAGTAAAGTGAGAGATCTGTTGTCTCGGTCTTGCTCTGAGGTTCCCGGAGAAGCCACAACCAGCCACACCACACACATATTGTTTTTCTAGGCCCTAAGGCACACGATCTGAAGGTGTGGTATTAATACAAGTCGAGCTCTGTCAGTCTATCCATCACCTTCTTCGACACCATCGATTACTAGTGTGAGTATGAAAAATAAAACGTTTGGGACCCAATCATCTTTTACCACTCTTTTGATATTGGCAAGATATTTAAATATTTTAGAATGACTAGTTGTAAACAAGAATAACAATATTAACCGTTTGTTTACCCTCAGCAAAATATGGATGTACATTAAATGACAGTATGATTCTGCCAACACCCACTCCCCCCTAAAAATGTGTATTTTAATTATATGTACATTTTTCATCAAATGTTATTACATAGGTTCAATGTTAAGGGTCATATTTAATAATGAAATATAATATAATAAGTATATCTGATATAATACAGGAGAAAGAATAACCAAATTGAAATGTATTATATTTATGAAAGCATTTATGATTACATTTGACTAATAACCACTTAATAATGTTAATATACACAATGGCATTAACCTTATTAAATCTGACTATGTTACTTTATCTATCCAGTGTCTCAACAATTATAGAAACATTTGTATTTAATGTGACCCTTGAACTTAATAACATAATTAATTTTTCCGATTGTATTGGTGATCTTTTGAGTGCCACTTCCTCTTTACATCTTCAAAGACAAAAGCTACTGTATGAAAAACTGCTCATTTAATGCAATATAATCAACAATATAAGGCCTGTGTGAAGCTTCCTGTATAATGTTCACATTGTGACTTCAATGTGTCAGGGCAAGGGCGTAACCATGGTATAGATATTGGGGGGGTCCAAATGAGAGCCCTTCTCCCAATTTTTTTTTTAAAGTACATTTCCCACAATTCTATGATATTTTATATATGAAAGTTCGCACATTTAGAAGTTTTGAGGACAACATTGACCATTTGAATTCACATGTAAAGGAATATTCTGTGAAATTCTCTGAGATAGTGGATAACATGTAGTGTTGAAATAACTGCATCTTTTTCAGCAATGATTTCATACACAAGATGCAGTTACCTCCCTGTAGTGCGGTACTAATTAGCTACCTATTTAGCTAGATACTAACACTTACTGTCTATGAGCTCTACTAAATTGCATTATAGTTCTCATTCAAATTTCTCACCTGATCATCTGTAACTCCAGAGCCTGTCCCTGCCTGGCCACTGCTTTCACCTACCTCTCCCTCTCCCTGTGTCTCTGTGCTGCTACATTGTGACCAGATACCATTATTTTACCAGAAGAACAATGACTGACCTTGATGATCATTTTAATTTGATACTTTGATTTTTCTGCTTGTGTTATTTAGTTTA
>OMLP01040162.1:0-10004 GCA_900302685.1 Spondyliosoma cantharus | reverse complement strand
AATGCAGACTCAGGAGACAAAGGTGCGAACAAAAAGCGAGCTTTAATGATTCTAAAGCTGTACAGCACAAAAACTAAACAAAGGAGCTAGATACCAAAATTAGGCAGAGGGACAAACATCAAAGTAGCAACCAAGGATTAAGTACAAACAAAACGGCAGAAATCATCAATCAAAATCAAAAACATACCAAGAGGGAACAGGTGATACGGGAGGGGACAAAAGGGTGCAAGTACGGGAACAACAGACTGGAACAAACGGGCTGAAGCAAACAGGTAGAAACAATGACTGAGCAGGGAGTGCAGGGCAGACACAGAACAAATACACAGACACTAATGACAAGACGAGAAACAGGTGAGGAGAGAGGAGGGAGGAGGCCAGGTGAGGTAACGAGGGGGGAAAAGCACAGAGGAGAACTCACTGGCAGACAGAGGGAGACAAACACAGAGACACCGACAAGACACAAGAGGGCATAGAAAACAAAACTAGAAACACAAAACACAGAACCATGACAGTGTCCTCTCGACCAATCAGAATGCGGAATTGTGTTCTGTGCAATCCAACATGGTGGCACTCGAAGCGAGAGAGTTTTGTTTGTAATTGTTCTTCAAAATGAGTGTTTTAAACTGTTGTAATACTTTTGATGGCCTTGGTGAGCCAGTGAGACCTAAACCCGGGGGTAGAAAACGCCGACTGGACAAGGAAAACCAAAAAACTACAAAAAAAGAAGGTTTGTCACTCAGGTGTTGGGTTAATACCTACCGTCGGATGTCAACACAAGGCTGCTGCAACCGGTTTCTGTCAGGCCGAGAAGCTGTCAACGGACGACCTGAAGATGAACTTCAACAGGTTTTATGGAAAGATCAAACAAGGTTGACCAGGACCGGGCCATACTTAATCTCCTAGACATCACACAAGTGAAAAGGCAGATTCCGAAAGTCCAGGACGTAAATAAACAAAAAGAGCGGAACGTATCAGTGAAGTACAGTCTCTTGTGCAACAGTCACCCGGAGAAGGTGCCCGTTTGCAAGGCGACCTTCATTAAAGTATTTGGTGAGTACAAGTTTCGTTTCAGAATTGGCTAGTTTAATACCGTTTTGTAGGTTTCTCCCTTGCGACAGAGATATTGTGCTGTGAACAAGCATGCTAACGTGACATGGAAAGTACTGCTAATAATAATAGCTTACTGATGCCATTGCTATAGAGCAGGGGTAGGGAAGCTAAGTGTGTGTGTGTGTGTGTGTGTGTGTGTGTGTGTGTGTGTGTTAATAAAAACTGTAGGACGTCTGTAAAGACGGGAGAGAGGGATAGAGAGAGATAGTGACGCTGTAGCTCTGTAAAGAGAAGCGAGAGAGAGAGAGAGAGAGAGAGTGTGTGTGAGTGAGTGAGATGTGGGTGAAAGGTGATATGTTAAGCAAAAGAGGTTCCTGACCCCTGCTAAGGAGAAAACTGGAATGGGGGAAGGGGGTAATAGCAAGTTCATTGTGAGTAATTCTGTTTATTTCATACTGGCTCCAATCAATGTATATGACAATCTAAATAATTTACTTTCACAGGCATCAGCAAAGACCGTGTGTCCCGAGTGGCTCAATATTATGCTGAGACTGCTGAGGCTCGCCCACAGAGAAGAGGTGGTGTACGGCACAGTGAGGAGCACAACAGGAGAAGGCAACTCATTGTTGAGCACATCCAGTCTTTTACCTGCAGGGCCAGCCATTAAGGGTGGAGAGGAGCACCAGGCCGCAAGTATCTCCCCAGTGACCTGAATGTGCACAAGATGCATGAGCTCTTTGAGGCTCAGAACCATGCTCAGACCAGCTACTCCCTCTATTACTCAGTGTTCTCAAAAGATTTCAATCTTGGCTTCGGTCACCCAGCTACAGATGCATACTCTGAATGTTGCCAAAGAAAGTTACTATGTTTCTTTTGTTTGGTCATGTAACGTTGCTTTGTGGGACATTTCTCTGTATTTAGTTGAGTGAGGGACCAGTGTAGTTAACCAGTTCACTCTAGCCCCATTCACACTGGCTTTTGGGTGCATTCACACTGAGACGGAGTCGGGGAATTGGCGTACCAAAGCGGCACCCAAAAGCCAGTGTGAATGGGGCTAGTGGTCTCAAACTGCTGTCCTACTTGGTGGTATTTGTATGTGTGTTATTTTGAAATTATTTTTTACATTATTATGTGGTGTACAATATTGAAATGTGCAATTGAAAATATTTATTTCATTTTATTTTGTTTATGTTACTATATATTTTATTTGGCTATTGTTTATTTCATTTATATTCAATTATAGTCCCGGATATCATATGTTCTCTTGTTTTTTTTAAAAAAAAAAGAAAGACAAACAAATGGATTTACAGCGTTTTGAAAAAAAAATGGATGGATTTATAGCGTTTTGAAAAAAAAAAAACATTGAATTTATAATCAACAATATTGTTGTTTGATTTAACAATCATTGTTCAACATGTTCAGACTGAGCCAACAAACCATTTTAACAGGATAAATTGAATATTAACAAAATGTGTGGGTCTCGGTAAAAAATGTCATTTTCCTGAAAACTATTAAAATGGATTCATAGCGTTTTGGAAAAGAGCTCCTCATATGCAAGCGTGTTTTGACATTTGATATACAAAGTCTACCTACTAACCCTCCGAGGTCAATTGACGTGCCGGCACGTCAAACTCATGTGACCAATTTAAGATGACGTAGCAGCAAGATGCACCCTTGGTGAGTCTCGGTTCCGACTTATGTGCTGATGCAGCCTTCAAACTACATACCAGTTTTTAAATTGAACTTTAGATAAATAATGTCCACCACGCTTTTTTGAACATTGCCGTCACGTTTGCTTCGCGTTTGGTGCAGGAAGAAACGGTAAAAACGGGCTTTTCTCACAAAAGTGTCCACAACCAGGAAGTGTTTGCTAGCAAAAAAACGTGTTCCTATTGGTAGAAAAAGGCACCACACCAACCAATCACAAAATTATATGGCACAACATGTGATTTGGTTGCTGAGGAACAGGGGGAAGTTGGGGGAGGGATGGCTGCGAAAGAGTTGACAGTGACGTGATAGAGACAGCGATAGAGATAGCGAGCGTTGAGAGTTGAGAGATTTGTGACATATAGCATGTTTGGAGTGTATAGTTAGTGTGTTATGTAGTGTTTAGTGTTGTGTGTTTAGTGTGTAGTGTAGTCGTGAGTCAAAACAATGAGGAGGCTGCTGAATGTGGAGCAGGCAATGCAGCTCTTCACTGAGCTGGAAGGAGCTGAGGGAGCCCTGAGCCTGAGGCATTGCCTGCTTTTAAATGTAAGTAGTTACATATAACTTTGTAAATTTCAAAAACTTATTCACAATTTTAGCAAACAACAATTTGTATTTGCATTTTAAGTAATAAAATTGGTTTGTTAAACATATTTGTGGTTTTCACAGTAAAAAATCTAACTTCTCTACTAGGCCCATTGTGTTAATACAGTACATCAAAATGAAACAATAACTCTACAGTCACACATGTGAGGTTGTGCTGAAAATTATGACACCAAACAAGGCAAGGTAAATATTTTTTAAGGTGAAATATAATGGTAAAATCAAAAGTAGTCAAAAATGGCCAATTATACCCTGGACCACAGAGGGTTAAGACATGGCGAAATTCTGGGAACGGTGAAGCACGATCTCGAAACTTTAAAGACGATAAGTATAGTTTAATTAAAATCCTGTAAATTGAAACTATGAAATTGTCAGAGGAAGTGATGCTGTCAACCCGCCCCTTTAGTTCCACCTTCCAGACTAAATGATAAAAAGAGAGACTCCGCTCTCTCTGCTTTCTCTTCTCAACTTTCTTTTAATTTTCATCCTTTACTTTAATTTGCTTTTTGCTCAAACAGAACAAAGTCTGTTTCTTTTTATCCTTTTTTTATGTATTGCTAGAAGACAAGAGATTCGGCCTCGTTAGTGTTAAAATTTATTCCCGTAATATTTTAAAGCTAACTACCCATCCTGCAACTTAACCATCCGCTCATAAATCACCTAACCTTACTATTTTACCCTTTACAGTCTCCACATTTTCTGTTACCTGTTGTAATTTGTTTGAATTACCATTTCATTTTATTTACTCTGAATTATTTTAGTTAATAAACATATATAACCGTATGTCCTTGTCTGTGCAAGTTTAATTTGATGTGGAAAATCGATGGAAACTGTAAAGAAATCACTACTTTAGAATATGAGATTGAATGTAAATATAAATATAAATTGATTTGAAATTGATTAGGACTGTCCCAAGCTAAACTGGTACAGTTGAATTTGACTAATTGCCTCCGGATTATTCAAATAGATAAACAACGGAGGTGGTGCCCCATTTATGAGTGTATTATTAATCACCAGTGATTAATTACAATTATTACCTAGTGGTGTATCTCCTACATGTGTCGGACACAGTAATCTGCAGTACGGGGGCCTCACAGGGAACAGTCTTGGCCCCCTTCCTGTTCACCCTTCACCTTTCCCACAATTCACTCTACAAACCATCTACAAACATTCTCTGACGACTCTGCTATCGTCGGCCTCCTCAGGGACGGGGACGACAGAGCCTACAGAGAACTTATTAAGGACTTCGTAGACTAGCTGAACCACATCCAGCTCAACGCCAGGAAAACCAAAAAGCTGGTGGTGGATTTCTGCAGGCACAGACAACCCTGCACACAGGTGAACATCCAGGGAACGGACACTGAGATAGTGACATCTTACAAGTACCTTGGAGTTCACCTGAACAATAAACTAGACTGGACTGACGACACTGCAGCTACATACAAGGTCAGAGCAGATTAAATCGGCTGAGGAAGCTCAGGTCCTTTGGAGTGCAGGGGGCACTCCTGAAAACTTTCTACGACTCTGTGGTGGCATCAGCCATTTTCTATGGAGTAGTCTGGTGGAGCAGCAGCAACTCGGCAGCAGGTAGGAGAGACTGGATAAACTTATCAAGAAGGCCAGCTCCATCCTGGGATGCCCTGTTGACCTAGTGCAGGTGGTGGGAGAGAGCAGGAAGATGGATAAGCTGTCATCTCTGCTGGTGAAAGAATCCCACCCCCTGCAGGTCACTATCACAGCACTGGGCAGCTCCTTCAGTGACAGACTAATACACCCCAAGAATGTGAAGGAGAGGAATCGCAGGTCCGTCCTTCCTGCTGCCATCAGACTTTACAACCAGCACTGCTCCCAATAGACCTCACATGTGCACTATGTCAGTAAAAAAAACTCTACACATAACCCATTTCTCTGTTTTTTGCACTAACTGGACAATTTTCATACCCATATTTATTATAACACACTGCCACACTGCTCACAATTACACTGTTCACAGTGTAAAATATTATGTATATACAATGTGTGTGAATCTATTTCTATTTCTTACCTTTTTATTATTTATATATATTTTTTACTATTATTTTTGTTTATTGCAAAATTACTGTCCTTTGGCTGCTGTGATGAAGAAATCTCCCCGTTAGCAGGACAAATAAATGAATTCTGATTCTTTTTCTGAATAGATTGTGAGTCATGGGAGACAACAATTGTGATTCTTATGAAAGGCCATAGAAGGGCGTAAACCCAACAGCAAGACCAGTATCTGCTATCTGTGCAAAGAGGTACAGGCTACTAACCAAACTATCTGAAACAGAGACCAGAAAGGCGTACGCATCCTCTACTGTACCTGTGCTCACAGCCCAGCGCTGTGCAGCCCGATTGGCATTCACGAGAGGACATCAGGATCGGCAGGTCTGCCATTGGCATCTCTTTCTATTTGCAGATGAGAGCAGGTTCACACATGTGACAGGTGTGAAAGAGTCCGGAGATGCTGTAGTGAATGCAATGCTACCTATAATATCATCCAGCATGACTGGTTTGGTGGTGGGTCAGTGATGGTCTTGGGAGGCACATCCTTGGAGGGTCACACAGACCCTTGTGTCATAGCCAACACTACCCTGACTACTTTTAGGTATTGGGATGACATCCTCAGAGTGATTGTCAGACCTTATGCTGGTGCAGTGGGCCCTGGGTTCCTCCTGGTGCAGGACAATGCCCAGCCTCATGTGGCCAGAGTTTGTAGGCAGTTACCGGATGACGAAAGCATTGATACCATTGAATGGCTCTCTCTCTCCCCTGACCTAAATCCAATTAATTTGCCATATTAATGAAATACAATGTATAGATCTCTTTCCATGTGTTTTTTCATTTCTTCACAGCTACGTTAAAATCATCAGTAGCCATGGCAAGTGATCCTTTAGAACTAAAACAACTGAACAACACCACATGAAAGCAACAAGGGAAGGATGTCGTCTGAGACAGTAATTATAACACTTACTATTTACTGAATAAAAAATGGCTGCTGTGGGGCGCCCATTAGCTCAGTCAGTGGAGCGCGGTAGTAGTTCAGTAGTCAGTAGTTCTTTTCATTTCCTTTTCCCATATTTCACAAACAACTTTTGCCTTACGACAACTCTGAGGGGACATGCCACTTGATTGTGCTCTCTGGTGGGGAGCCTTTTAAATCACGATGTTAAAATGGGCAAGGATTAGTAGTCCATGGCTGTCAGCCATCAGCCTAACCCTAGTACATGCTTATAAAATATTGCATTTTTCACTGGAAATAAAAGGAATGGCAGCCATGTTTTTTGATTTTTAATACAATTATATGGGCAGCCTCCATCAAACACTTAAATGTCCTCCACATGTGCTGATGAAAATGACATCTTTGAGTGTAAAAATCATCAACAAAGTAATGTTATATCTGTGTGAGCAGTGTAGGATCATCAACCCTGACTTGATTTGGATTTGACTGGGAAACCTCTCATCAGTAGTCATGTAATAATATCACATTAACTACTGAGTACTTATGTAATAATATTACATAACTAATGAGTACTCATTTGATAATGTTGCATTGACTACTCAATAGTCATGGGCTGGAATGTCAACGCATTGACACTGTTGTGGTTGAAGTGATCCCATTGCAAGATGGGCTCCAGTTTTATTTCTAGTTTGCTATTTTTACCAATGCTTTTTTTTTTGCACTTTTATTATCACCTAAAGTTTATTTTTCAAAGCTTTAATCTTTTTAAACTTCAACAGCTTGCTTTTTTTTGGTATTCTCTTTTATAACACCCCGTTAGAAGGCCTTAAAGGGAAACTCCACCAGGTACTCTCACATCATCAGTCACGCATGTTGAGTTAATTACAGAAGGATTTTGTGATGACCTATTGAACTGTTGTCATTTACTTTTATACTGTCCATAGCTCGATTCAGCCCACTACTCTGTCATATCTCCCCAGCTAAGTGTTTCCCTCTTATTTTGTCAGTTTCTGTCTTGTGTTTCATGTATTTTATTTTGTTACTCACCTTGCTGTCTCTGTTCTAGGTCTGTCACCTCCTGCCCCTGTGTCTTTCTCTCCTGTGTGATTACCTACTCTGCCCTGATGTGTTTCACCTGTGTCTCATTGTCTCACCTCCCTGTGTGCTTATGTAGTCTGTCTCCCCCACCTTTTGTGCCAGTTCGTCTTAGTTTGTTTAGTGTTCCAGCGATTTTTCCTAGAGTTCTTAGTGTATTTTCTGGTTTACTGACTTTTTGCCTGTTTTCTCCAACCCTGCCTCTGCGTGACCCCTTTGGATTTGTTTGTCTGTCTTGGACTGCTTACCCATTTACTGAACCTTTTTGATTAAACTGTCTTCTCTGAGCTCTGTGTCCTGCATTTTGGGTCCACCCTTTGGTTGGTCTTGACACTCTAAGCCTAATTGAGGACTGAAGAAACCATGTTTTTAATTGTAGTTGCTTGTTTATTTTGAAAAGTTTGTAAAGTGCAACACTCAAATTTCTGCCGTTCACTAAAATCATTTTGGATTTCAAAATGAAAAGCAAGATAAAAGCCCTTAGGGATAGGTAATTCAAATGTATGCATCAGTGTAAATGCAGGGTTATATACATTTGTAAATTACATTTTTAAATTATTATCTTTTTGTCAGCTGGTGGTGTTTTTTCTGTTATCTCCAGCAAGGAGATTATGTTTTCACCCGTATCCATTTTCTTTGTTGGTTGATTCGTATGTTAGCAAGCGTACACAAAAACTCCTGAATGGATTTCAGTTAAATTTGGATGGAGGATGGGTCTCTGACCAGAATAGACCCCATTAACTTTAACAGAAGAGAGTCATTTTTCAACATTCATAAATGCTTTTTTGGAATGGATAATGATTGAAAGTAATGATCAAAAGCTCTAATGTTGCAACAGCTGCGACTATGAGGAATAGTCTACCGTTTCCTGGAATTAAACCCTTATATGCATTGATATGTCATCATATTTGGTCTTTACTCCATGTCTACGTTGAATGAATTACTTAACAGGTTCTATTTGTTATTTTACATTACATACATACATTTACAACAGCTTGTTTGATATAGCTGTGTAACACTGCCCAAGCCTGTAGCTATTACTTTGCTGGCCAAAACATAGTGTTAGACATCAAAAATACTCTCTCAGTGGTCATCTTTCCTCTCGGCCCTGTTGGTCTTGTTTTTTTTTCCAGTTTATCTATGGAATCCTGAAGATGGTCTATGGCACACTTCTACTGCAAGCCAGGAGTAAAAGTGTCATGCAATGCATATGGGCTGCTTCAGAGTGGTTGTTAGTGACAGTATCAAACTAAAACTGCCCACACTAATATTCATTGCAGCCGGAATATTACATTTCTGATGGCATCAGAGTGCGATATGAGTAAAAGCTTCACCAGTCACTGTTTTCTGATGACAGCTCTGGGTAGTTGCTGCCGACCATATCCTCTAAAAGTAATTTCCGCTGCATCTCAGCCCTCTCTCCGCTGGATTTCTTCAGCTTTACACTCTGACTCAAATAAATATCCTGCCTGAATATCTGAGTCCGCCAAAACACTGTGAAAGGTTTCCTCTTCCCTTACCTCCTGTACCGTCATGTTAAAAAGAGGCTTGTTCAAGATGAACTGTGCCTTGGCTGGAGATTAGACCTGATCAGGCAGCAGCAGCAGGGGGCAGAGCCAAAGAGCCGCGATCAAGTTGGACAATTTTCCAGAAGTCTGTACATGAAGTCACAGAAATACTCAGATCACAGTTTGTACACAGTCTTCAATTATTAATTAAGAGTTATGACACCAGACCCTATTAAAAATCTACACAGCTGATGTGTTATTTTGCTTCATAGATCAACTTGCATTTTACATAAACGCTCGCATCAGCCCAAATCACAATGCACCGGCCCCTTCTGAACCCTCCTGCGGGTGGTGAGCCTACTGGAGGGCGGGCTCTAGGACTGCAGCTATCGAATATTTTTAGAATCGAGTATTCTACCGATTATCCCATCGATTAATCGAGTCATCTAATAAAAAATAATTTTGCATAATTAAACAACAATACCAACTAATGCATAATGAAAATGACAGGCCTGTTAAATAGACCAAGCAATTGGCTTTTATTCCTGAAAAAAACAGGTATTTATTCCAACTATTCCAAACAGCGGGAGTAAAGGTGTGTGTTTGTTTATGAGCATGCGTGCGTGAGGGAGTGAGAGAGACAAGATGAGTGTGTGTGTGTGTAAAGGAGTTATTTGGTGTAGGCTATTACTCTCCTGCAATTTAACACGAATTACTTTCCACATCTTAACATAATATCTAACGTTAGTCATACCAACATCAGGCTACAGTCTCCACGAATACCATACGCGCTAATTAGCGATGGAAGGCTACGTTAAATTAGCTAGCATCAATGTTTACGTTAGCTTGTGTCAGCGACGCTCTGGTGTTAACAGCTGGATGCTTTCGGTTCAGATGTTGAATCATAGTTGACGTGCTGTTGTGGTACGCAAGTTCTGCTTTGCAGTAGACACGCTGCACTTTGTTATCTTCATTTTTACGTGTGAAATGATCCCAAACTTTGGACATTCTCTGATTTTTACGAACGGTTTCTTGGCTCTCCGCCATCGCGCTGACTCAAT
>OMLP01040161.1:0-14627 GCA_900302685.1 Spondyliosoma cantharus | reverse complement strand
TCTCTGAACACCCGTGCATGTGCGCGTCCGTGCAGGGGAGCAAAGTGTTGAATTTATACCAGCATGTGTCAGTGTGTGTGTGTGTGTGTGTGTGTGTGAATATTCATCATTTCTGACTATGTTACATATTTTGCCACACAAGTCGGTGATATTATCTGCTCTGACAACTTTATGTCCTGTTGAACTTTCACCGTTCCAGTTCTTATGCAGCAGATAGCAGTTTACCAAAACCCAGACTTATCGATCGCGTAGAGGTTTTTGTTCGTCTTTTTCTGCTGAGGTAAGATTTTCAGAGCTCGCCCTGGTATTTCTGGGCGCACTGCTCGCTCATCTGCCGTGTCCACCTGTGTGTGGCGTCAGACACGGCCCTGTCCTCTGCTGCAGCCTCCTCTGACATATTGATTGGGTTCCATTTAAAAGCCCTGTTCTCCCACCGTTATTTACTCCAATAGTAAATCTTTACAATGTCGTAAAAGACTGTTTTACACTCTTGGATTATACAATCTCCCTGCTGCAGCAGCCAGACAGGCGTGTGTCAGGCAATGAGAGGAGAGGAGAGGCGAGGAGGTGTGGGCTCGGCACCTCATCTCTCCCTAGAGGCAGATGCAGTGCAATGGCACCAGAAAGGGCCTTGGCACTACTTTAAAGGGTGCTTCAAGAGAATGAGCTGCCTGCTCTCCCTCAACTTCACTCTCCTCCATCCAGTGTGCTTTGGCACTTTTCCCTCCTTTTGTTTTAAGCTGTTGATTTTTTTTGATTTTTTTTTTTGTACCGGGTACTGTGGCATTTAGATTTGATAGGAGTGCCAGCTACTGTTATTAGTTTATAGTTCTGCAGAAACCGATCTCGCGTAACTGACCCAGACCTCATATCAAAGTAGTATCTTAACATTATCAGACCAGCTGAAAGCCTTTTGTGTGGTTTCAATCGTCAGCTCGATGGGGATATATAATGATGATGATTAATTTGAAGTGTGTGCCGCAAGCTAACAGGTATGGAAATTATAAACTCTCCGCAAACAACACACTGTGCGAGGGCTGAATGATTAGTATCCATTAGGACATGTGAGCCAGGTAGTGAAAAAGTCACGCACAAGATTCGACTCGTGAATCCTCAGGGGTCATTATGCATCAGCGTAAATCACTCGGCTTGTGTATGGCCAAGGCCTTTATTTCATTAGAGGACATATGCTCCGCTTGTTTCCACTGCCTCTCATCATTGCCGACCCCGGGCCTTCAGCCCTGCCCCAGCGCAGAGCTGCTATGGTCCACATGGCCAAGTCACACCAGGGGTAATAAGTACTTAATTTAGGAGCGGGGAGGCGGGCCATGCTTGGCGTTTATTGGTGTTGATGCCGAGCAGACTTCAAAAAGCCACTAGGCCCATAATTTATCTCTCTCCACGGACCCCGAGTGTTTCAGGAACACAGCGAGGAAGACATAGAGAGTAAATGAGTGTGAGAGAGGAAGAGAGAGAGAGTATGTGCCTGTGTCTGTCATTCAGTGGGTGTTTAATACTGCTTGGCTGTTGACTTTGGTGTACTTATTCTTTGATGTCAGTAACATGATCATCAAGGATCTTTTCCCCAACCCCCTGCAGTAGTTTTGCACCGGCAGCCGCGCGTTCCCCCTCACAAACTCATCCAAGTTGAACTTGGCTGTCCAAATCATCTGCCGCTAGTAGCGCTCACATGGGATACCAAAGCTGAAAGTGTACACTCGAAAAAAAAGATCATTTGGAATAAACAATAAATAATTCAGCAGAGCAGTTAAATAAGTAATAGTGTGATATCTATTTCTTTGGTGGCGCTATTGCCTTTCTTTATTTATTAATGGCCTTAATAGACACCGTGTCTTGCCATGAAGAGCAGTCTTCTGAGCTGAGTCCTTTAGGGAAAGAGAAAGTTACGGCTTCGTTTATCTCGTCTATCTCTTCATGTGCCTTTATGTCATCCTCTGTGAAGTGGCGGGACACAGGGCGCAGTCTAGACTTTTTATTTTGCGGGGGATACGTGGGGGAAGGGGTCAAAGGAGTGACATGAGCCAGCTGTGGAATCCTGATCACAGCAGCTCCCCCAATTCTTCCCCTCCTTCACATCCCACACACACACACACACACACACACACACACAGACGTATTCCCATCCCCAGGTCTCCTGTAATAGCCATGAGATGCTCCAAAAATACCCTCCCCCAGCCCGTCCAGAGGAGGATATCCATCCACCCTTCTCTAGGGAGATAGAATGTCTCTCTCCATATCTGGCAGCCATGACCACAAATTAAGTGAGGGCTTCTGTGAAATATTCCCTTCGTGTGGCTCCGGGTTTAAAAGCGCCCAGAAGGATACCGGAACTCCTCAGACTAGAAACGAGCATATGCGTGAACACTTGAGCATCAGTTCACAATTAAATGATACAACAGCCTACTCGAGCCCTCTCTAACTACGGGGCTTATTGCCTCTGAGCCACCCAGCTTTGCCTCACAAAGTTGGGATAAGAACATTTGGATGGATCCAGTTCACCACAGAGCACACCTCTAAGCTGAGCAGATGTCAGGAAAAACTGTTACTGTAGTTGCATCCGTGTGGAACATGACTTTTACTGCATTGGCATGTGTCGTCTCCTATTCAATTAAATTAGCTGTTATAGATGAACTAAATGCAAAAAATTAAAAGGTTAAAAGATTAACCACAAACCACACAACATAATTCTACCATTACCACCTCTGCTAACGGACTCCCCTACCTGCAATCCTCCAGTTAATAAAGGTGGAAGTAAACTAAGGGTGGGTGGGCCAACGGGCTGTTGTTCAAGTGTTGACACCTTCTAAATTGTTGACAAATGTGCACTTCGGTGGCCAGTCAACAACTTGCTAATATACGGCCACCACACTTTGTGCTGCTGAGGAGGACTGAGGCGGTGTAGGCGGCGTGGAGCAGAGCCGAGGAGTGTAAGCGTTTTAGCAGATAGGTGCGCGAGAACACGCCGTCATCCTGAAACATGGCCGGCTGTAGCCAGAGGTTGTAAATCTAACGGCGACAGAATTTCAGCACTGGCTCAGGGTGACCAGGCACCTGCATTCTGCAGCCTGCGATGTGGATACTGCAGCGCCGGGTAGAAGTACACACTACAAACTAATTCACACAGTCCACCATGTTGTTGCTCATTTTTACTATCATTTATTTGCTGCAAGCGTGTGGTCATTGCCCAAAAACATGTGCAAACCCGCATAGGCATACAGGCCATAGACACACATCTGCACACATTCACACACACACACATCCTTCGACCGCTGAGATTGCCCGGGGTGGAGAGAGGATAAGAAAACATAGCCCGGTCTGCCCCCTCTGGCCTGTGCTGTTGGGAGGAGAGGATGCCTCTCGCCTCCCATTTCCCCTGTTCCACAGGAGGCCCATCTCCACACCGCCACTGACCCATCTGTCCCGCATGGCTAACTGGGCTCCTGTGTATTCACCACAGCAGAGAAACACTGAGGGGAAGGAGGGGCGAGGGGGGCCGACAACATCTGGGAACCATCAAGCCAAAAGAGCCTTAGATCCTGAGATTCCAGTCTCCGACCCCTCTCCTATCCTCACCTCCCCCCCCCCTTGCCTCTACTCAACCCCTCCACCACCACCTTTCCTCTCCATCTGTCTCCCTCCTTCACTCCTCTTCTCTCCTCCTCCTCCTCCCCCCTTCTCTTCCTCTCCTCCCTTCGTCCCGGCTGCCCATCATTTCTATGTCTCTTCGGCAGTGGGCCTAATCCAAACAGATTGTCTAACTGTTTCAAAAACATACTCCCTTTCTCAGACCCCTCTGCTCCCCCTCTCTGTCCTGTGTTCATCCCGGGGAACAGACATTCTCTTTCATGGTGGAGGAGGTGCTGGTGTCAGTCTGGCCTGGGTTAGCAGGTTACTGCTGCACAGAACCATTTCAGGAGGAATAAGCTAGCCAGGCCCCAAAGCACTTTGGCAGATCCCCATTTAATACTCAATCCTGACACATTACACGCCATCCAACCCTCTCCTCTCCCTCTTCTCCACCTCCCGACTAAGTCTGTATAGGAATGGCCACAGCTGGCTACATAAGCACACTGTGTGTGTGGTTCAAAGCCCATTGTCTTTGGCATATTGTCCAGCCCTGCCACCCTATTCCGCAGGATAGTGCTGGGCCAGGGACAGCCTTTGGGGGGAGAGCCCCAGTAGGGGGCCCTGGAGCTGGGAGGTATCCCAGGAGACCACCAGGCCTCCCACTGGGCAGCCTGCCTACATCAGAGGCTCCCCCTGCCTCTGCCTGCTGAACTCCTGCATACTGTGTTTTGTTTAGAAGGAAGCTCCATCCCTATTTACCATAATTGAATTAAAAGGATTAACATGGTTGCAGTGTTCCTCACATCTGTGTTCTCTATGATTCCACCTCTTTCCCTCTGTCTTGGATTCTTGAGGGAGGGGGACGGGGGATTTCGAGCTTCTTAGAAAATATCTTCTTTGAAATAAATGCAAGATTTTACAGAATTAAAGCCCATTTTAGAATGTAGAAGAAAAGCTAAATAGGTTATTAAAAGTAGATTTTTGATCATACTCCATTAATCTAAAGACACAAACGTAATGTTCACTATGAGCTTTGTGAAACCGAATATAAAAACTCTTCTTTACATTGAGATTTTACACCACTGACGTGAATTGATAATATGAGATGATGTTGTAAAAGTCCAGTGGAACTAGCGGAGGGATTCTCTGTGTTGATTTTAGTCCGATTGAGAAGCTGCTGTCCCAATTGGATTGTGACTGAGGGTCAGGAAAGCGGTGGCCTGCAGATCAGAGGCTGGATTAATTGTTGACACTCTCCCAGTCCAAACAGAACCCTGACTACCCCCATTACACACACATGCTTGCGCACACACACATACACACACACACACACACACACACCCTCCCGACTACATCGAGGTCCTGACAGACACTTTGATTTATGTCTAGCCACCAACAAAAAAAGAGAACAAAATCAATTGGCTATTACCGCACTTAGCACTGGGCTGTCACCACCTGGGAGTAGGGTGTTGAAAATAAAAGACAGAGTCCATACAACTCTTCCATACCACTCCATATACTCATTCCCACTGGGGAGACACAGATCAGTGCTCAATCTCCATATACACAGCTAGTCTCCGAACCGAGTGTCTGTAACACTGCTGCTCAGGGGCGGCGGTAGCACAGGGGTCAGAGAGGCTGGCTTGTGACTGAAGTGTCGATGGTTGGAATTGCCAGACTAGCTGGAAAACTGTGGGTGGAGAAAACAACAACCTCTGCCACAACACCCCTGAGCGAGACTTCCATCTGGCCGACAGAAGAGTGCTGTGGTTGTACTGGGCTGGCTGCAGCTCAGCCTGTTTGTACGTGCATGAACATGAAGCGCAGTGGTGATGAAATGGATCAGAAATTCATTAAATAAATAAATAAATACATGCAAGACCTCGGAAAAACTTAGCTGTGCAGATTACCAGCTGTGAGTAAACTGAATCAGTGATGTCGTAGCACCCAGCTTTACACTACAGCCTAAGTTTACCCAAAAATGTAGTCATTATCTTCTCACCTGCAGTGCGGTGAAGTTTGGAAGTCCACAAAATCTTTTTGGAACTTTATAGAAAAACAGCGCTGCAGCGTAAGTAGATGGGGACTTGTTTTAAAATGTAAAATGCAAAAAAACATCTCTTGGTTGATTAGAACTTTTTTTTTTATTAACACCCATGACACGTGGTCGAGCTCATGCACCCACTTCAGACAGGGTAGGGTGTGCACTAACGCTTTGAGCATCGCAGCAACAGTGGACACAACATCTTTACAAATCAGTGTTGGGATCTCAGGGCTTCCGGACTTGGATTACACAAGATGTTTGGAGTCATTTTATATTTGTTTTTGATTTTCTGTTTTTTTTTTTTGTTTTTTGCCTTTTTAATAAAAGTCCTCGTCTACTTCAGTTGTTTCGGAAAAATGCTGCATCACGTTTTTGCTGTGAAGCTCCAGAAATTATTTTTTATAAACAAAATTATGGCCGACTTCCATCATCATGGGGATGAAAAGATGATGACTGAACTTTCATTTTTGGGTGAACTATTCCTTTAATCTGTCTGCACACCTTGAACCAACCTCACCTCTGACTTCTTATTCCCTCCCTGTTGGACATTCTTTTTCATATGATTTAGATCATACAATCAATGTGATGGGCCCCGACTGTGCATCGACTCCTATCCCCTGACATAACAGACTACAGTCAGCTGTGAGAGGTTGACTGAAATACCCTTCCTGTACTGTCACTGTACCCCATCACCTTGCACTGACCCCTCTGTCCTCCACTCAGAATTGTCCTCCTGTATCTGGGTCTTTTTTATTCCCAATGGAAGCTATTCCAGGCATGCATCATGCAAGCAATAGAGGGATATTTTTATGGTCAAGCCTCGGGCGGCAGGGTGTAAGGAGGTAGGGGGTCGCTGCATGGAAAAAGGCAGGGATGTTTGATTTGAGGCAGGAAAGTTTACTCTGATACAGAGAAGGACTGAAGGAAACAGAGAAATCACACACTGCAACACATTTTCTTTTTCCCCTTATAGGGGCGTGCCAAATTGAGTGCAGTTGTCAGCGGTAAAATGGGCCACATTGCATCACCCCCCCCCTCCATGTCATCTTGTCCCTCGCCAGCGCAGGAACCATGTCTGACCCAACAACTGTGTGTCTGCCAACTGGAATGCGGGCCAGGGTCAGTGGAGGGGGCCTCATGGCCTCCTAGGGACTATTCTGAGAGCAGGAGCTCATCTCTGTTCTAACCCTATACTGGCGTCTTGTGACTGTGGTTAAAAATGGCCCGATGTGCTCACTAACTCTAAAACACAATCACTCCCCCCCCTCTCTCTCTTGCTCTCCTTCCCTATCTCTCTCTCTCTCTCTCTCTCATGCACACACACTCTCTCGCTCACACACACACACACACACACACACACACACACACAAGACCTCCTTGGGGAGCTGCAAAGTGGAAACGAGGGGATGTGAAGCCACAGAAGCCTCATGCGGTCCTGTGTTCTCTAATTCAAGCTTATTTTACATTTCTGCAGTGTTAGTCACAGGCATCATTATAATCAAATGTCCGCTGGGTACTTGGCATAATGATAATTTGGGGGAGAAAAAAAGTTAGATCATAAGGGTATGCATGCTTGTACAATCAAGATCAGTCCGCACATGTTAGGCGGTGTTACGGTTCTGCTCTCTACTTCTACTCACAGTTGTGCAAGCACATGAGTAAATTGTTTTGAATGAATAACGCTGATGCGTGTAGTCCGGTTTCCAATGTGCAAATCATCTCGTGTCCATCTGCAGTTCGAAGCTCCAGCCCGCTGACCATACACTGTAATCACTGTGTATTTAGCGTTATCTTTAGAGAGCTGGCCCGCGTGAGACCTCTTTACGACACTGTAAACTTTAACTGCCTGGGTCTTAGTGCTTTAAC
The DNA here is from genome assembly GCA_900302685.1 of Spondyliosoma cantharus. NCBI lineage: Eukaryota > Metazoa > Chordata > Actinopteri > Spariformes > Sparidae > Spondyliosoma > Spondyliosoma cantharus. The sequence goes on along the minus strand of OMLP01040161.1, from coordinate 7,129 downwards.
TCCAGTCCAGCCACCCGAGGGAACCAGGGAGCTTACGGAGGGAGCTTACAGGATTGAATGGGAGAAAGCCACTGTTGTCCATCTCAGCAGCGGCACCGGCATGACAGCCCACAGCCAGCTGTTCTGACAGTGCCATGAAGCATCACGATATGGTATTCTGCAAGCTATTCGGTAGGTGTACCTGTCGATACGCACGAGGGTAAATGTTTTGGTTTTTTATTCATGTTTGAATACACAAAATGACTGTGGAGTGCACCGTAGTCTAAACAAAAATACACTCCTCATAGTATCAACACCAAACCTGCTGGACGTTAAAAATTAAAAGAAAAAAGAAAACAACACCACCTACAATTTTTATTTTCCTTTTTACCCACGGTTGGAGGATATGTACAAACTGATGTCCAATCCCTGAGACTGATAGCTTACTGCTTCTCCAAGTCGAGTTGGCTTTTATCTCCAACTCTGCATGTGATGGAGAGGCTTCTTGCTGTTAAATCATCTATTTCATGAGTTGCTGGCACTCCGAGGGGAAAAAAAAAAAAAACTCAAGCAGGCTATTAGAGCCCGGCTGTGTTAATGCAACCACCCATTAAAAAATCCCCACGGAGCTGAGGAAAGTGGACTCGTACACTTTAAGTATCTGAACACATACCAACAGGCAAACACTCACGGAGAAATGCGTCCACGCACATAAACATGCAATCACAGACACAGAAACATATATTTCATCACGTGCTACTTTCTGAACACGTGATATCGCAGACATCCATTTCGTCCTCATGTACACTCAAGACAGTACATTGCACACAAAGGGACGGTACACCCAAACATCAGAAATACGTATTTCATCCAATCCATCTAGATTGTTTTTGTGTGAGTTGTAGATTGGGAGATAGCGGATGTAGAGATTGTTGTGTTCCTTCACATAAAATGGAGGTAGATGGAACTCAGCTTGTGGTGCTCAAAGCACCAAAAAATACATTTGAAAAAAATCCACAGACCTTGTTGTGAGCACTTTCATGTACAGTAGGAACTATTTTTCTTTTTACTGAACTACACCAGCCAACCGTATCACTGTGCAGAGGGAAGTGTGCATAAATGACAAGAGGCTGGTGCTCATAATGGTGCTGGATGTAAACATTATTGGAGTCCTCTTCAGCTAAGCTGTGATGTTAGCTAGTTAGCTTTATTAGCTAGCCTCCCGTCCATGATCACTTCCTTCTGCGTGGTGATAGGCAAAGAAAATAGTTTCCCACACATAGACTTTCCTCAGGTGTCCGCTCAGTTATAAATGGAGACCTATTTCACCGTTTTAAACTTTTTTTTACCATCTTAGAGAACGACACATCAGCACTGATTAACTAGTGGAAAATCTGCCCCTGCTCTTCCCATCATATCTGCTGTCATACATGCTTTGCAATGAGAGAGAAGCTCTCTGGTATGACTGTGATGCGACCCCTCCTACTAAATGGTGGCCTACTTGTGCTGATGTTTTGTAAAAAAGTTGCACTTCATTGTTGCGATATCATTCAGTGCACGTTTGGTTTGGCTCAGCTACATAATTAACAACAAGCCTCCTCGACACGCAGCTCACCTGCTGTTATGACAACGGAACCGCAGTTTTAAAAAAGCCCGAAACGAAAAAAAAGGTGTTTTCAGGGTAAACTTATAAAACATAGTGCTCATGAAAAAGGCAGAGAACAGAAAAGCAACGCAAACGAGTGTGCATGCATTAAAATGGACAACTAAAGCAATAATGTAATGAAGGCAAACTCTTAAAACGATTCTGGGGAAAGATTGATTGACTGATTTCACAGAGTCTCATTCTCAGGTCGTCAAATAAGAAGGCAGACATCTCAGTGGAAGATATCACCAGAACTCCACAACTCAAACCAAAACAATCTAGTTAATTAGTGGATGGATAATAGCACTGCAGGTAAAATAAAAAACAAATATGTATTATTGATTCTGGGGTGAACTGTCCCTTTAAATCAAACATGTAATTAAACATTTAAATATTTTCTTGATTGCGAATCATTCGTAGATGCTTGAGCATTAACACAATCCAGAACAATGACTGTACATATGCGGAGACGTTGTGCAACACATAACCACAGAGACACCTGTTGGGACGCTCAGATTGCCTCAGCCCCAAGATAGTCGGTCATCTCTGAGTGCTCGCTCACGTGAGCTCCTGGGGGTTGGGACAGAGCCGCCTTCTGGTGCAATACAAACAGGACTTTTATAGGCATGTTTACGAGCAGGTCGTCGAAGCCCCCCGTTTTGGGACAGGCTGGGCTGAGCTAGGCTGAGCCGAGCCGGGCGGGGGGGTTGCAGGCAAGGATTGATGTCAGGCAGGACAGTACAACCCTGTCTGGGCGTCTGGGTCATATACCATGGCCTCTGCTCTCTCTGGTTTCAGCTCATGTTGCTGTTTCATGTGGGCTCTCCTGCAGGGGGACACTAACTGTCAACATTGCTCCTCTGTGAATGGCATAGGTCAGTGCACACATGTGGTTGTAGGGTGTCTACTTGGTACTCACGATGGATCATGTAGAGAAAGCACCCCGCTGTGAAAATGAACCCTATAAATAAGAGCTAAACATGCTGCTCCGCAAAAAATGTTATCCTAGACAAACATGGTTATGTTGCCTGGGTCAACGCATTGATGTTACAGTCGCATCAAAGTTTACGTTTAAGGACAGGGTGAACATTTAGCCAAGGCATGGTTGCTTTCTAAGCTTCTATATTGTGTAGTATTACCACAGCTGTGCTAAAGGCCAGATGAGGCCCTGACTCTGTGGGCGAAGGAATCATTATGGGCTCATAAAGGGCCCTGCGCCAAGCCTCCACTCAATAAACCTGGATCCACATGGAGCCAATGCAGCTGATTAATTAGTCAAGCAATCAATGGGCTGTGCCTTCCATCCACTGATTTCCTCTAGTATTTTGCACAGGAACTGCAGACGCATTCACACATGCACACACACACACACACACACACACACACACACATACATATACACACACATACTGTATGAGAGAAGGCATAAATACAGACAAACCATCACACACTTGTCCCTATTTTACACTCACATACACTTGCCTACTAAATGATAATGAGATACAAAAACAAAGAAAAACACTTTGAATTGGGGATAAGAGACGACGAAGGAAAAAAAAAAAGCTGTGGGAATAAGTAAGAAAGTTCTCACCTTCAAAGCGGTGAGAGCAGGCTGGCTGTCAGTCAGGAGAGGGAGGTGCCATTTGAAGGATCAGTCATCCTTGACAGTGCTGTCATGGAGAGCCTTAATTAGCCAGGATTACTTCCTCACTTAATGAAGCATGCGCTTCTTCGTCTCGGACCGAATACTACTCTCCTCTCTCCCTATTTTCCCTCCCTCAGGTTTTCTCCTCCGTCTATCTCGCTCCCTCGTTCTCTGTAGCTCCTTCCTGCTCTGTGTGCTTCTCTCCAGGCAGCCTGCTCAAATCGTTCCTCATATTGGAGACTTCTCGCATCCCCTACCATGGATTCTCTGTCACTTCCACTAACCCAAGTGGGTGTGTGTTCACTCCCCCCTCTACGCTCTTTCTTCTTCATGCATCTTCAATTTCCCCTCAATCGCAGCTCAGTTTTTAGTCAGCCAGTGCTCAAGTACCTTGCTTGGTCAAGACTTGTTGGTTTGTTGTTTGTCTATTTGATTGGCAGACCAACACGCAGTCTGAGTAACAAACATAGCAAGCACTTCATTGTTTGGTCGTTCAATAGCACCATTCTAATGATGCCCCACATGTGAGTGGACTTTCTCACTGGACAGGAAACACAATAAAACTCACTGACATCTGTCTTTTTTTGTGAATGTGTATGATCAGCATTTAATGTCAGGTCCAATGACTCTGCAGTAGTCTCTGTGTTTATCAGATCCAGCTCAGATCAGCTGTAACAGAAAAGCAACCCCCATTATGGACACACTAATTTTTGCCCCCTTAGCATCGCCGGTTGAAGTTAAGGCCACTGGCTTGTTAATGCTTTTTCATCAGTCTCTGTTTAAGCAGCGCTCGAACATCATCCAGTCAACACTGAGTGTGAAAGTGAGACTGAAGTTAAAGATATTAAAAAGTAGACACCATTGCCAGCTGCCTGATCATTACTGCACATGTAAACCTCTCAACATAGACGAGAAAGAAGTGAGGTGCCTCACTCCTTTGCAACTTCCATCATCAGCGGGGAAAAAAATGATGTGCGTAATTCAGAATGACATTGATTAAAGGTGACCTTTTATGCTTTTTAGTTTTTTTGAGAGCTCCTCTCTCCCACAGAAAACACTGCTCCTGAAACGCCTCGTCAGAAGACCCACTTTACTGTGATTCTGTGACTTCTTGACATCACACCACATCACCGTGCCACACATTTGCATTTTTACTATATTCACAGCGGAAATGAAGCTAACTGGAAGCTAAAAACACAACAGAGCCGACAGGACACAAGATGAGTAGTGCTGGCTCAGGCGTGGGTGAACTGACCAATCAGAGCAGACTGGGTATTCGGGAGGGGGGGACCTTAACAAGACAAGCAACAAGCTAAAACGGAGGGTTTCAGGCACAGGGGAGTTTCAACAGTATAGAAAAAAAACAATGTGTTTTTTTGAGCATTAAGTATGTAAAATAAAATCATGAGCCTGAAAATGACCTCTCATCCTTCTTGACACTTTTCACTGTATTCAGACCAATAAAAAAATAAAACCATACAAAGCAAGTGTTTTGAAACCTGTTGAAGGACCGCAGAAGAAGATGGAATAGTTTAGTAAGACAGCGAGGATGGGTGGGAAGGGAGAGGAGAGTGGCGATAGAGAGGGCTGACTAATAAAGTAGTGAGAGTATGGGCATGGTATGAAGAGAGGAGGAGGAGAGAAGTGAAGGAGAGGTATAGGCTCAGAGGAGCAAGGAGAGCAATTTGCCGCCACAGCGCACACAATGTCCCCTCCATGCCTGTGGGCCATGTGAAGACTGCTCCTTCAATTACACTTCACACTGGTCAGGGAGAAAGAGATAGACAGAGAGAGACAGACAGACAGGCGGGGATGGTAAGAGATGGAGGGAGAGGGAGACAGAGAGAGGAGCAGAGATCTCAGTGTAGATATACACAGCAAGCCTGGGGTACAGCGAAAAGGCAAGAAGTGCAGATCGGACAGTAACTGTATGGGTCCAAATATACAAACGTAGAAATATCTGGAAACTCAGGCGACTACTGAGTCTTCAGTCAGCAGGGCAAGAAAAGTGACATCATCCATCACTTGTTTGAGTGCCTCAATGTGATCTGTTAACACGTACCTGACAAGGACCTCTAGTGGACATGCAAAGTATGACTGGTGTCTGACAGGAACGAAGACGGAAGCAACGGCAAGTTTTTCTTGTAACTGTGACTATGATGAGGAAACTGCGTTGTAGTTACATTCAGTTTCTATCCAAATTAGTAATTAAATTGTTTCTTCTCAATAGGCCAAATGTATGGTAATGTTTTTCTAGTTGAATCTTTTTAGATATTTCTTTAAATATTATCACCCTTTCCTCCACTCTGTATTATTTTTTCCCGACATTACGCAGACATTTTTCGGGAAGATCAGAAACAACACATCCTCATACCTAAACAGTGGAAAAGGTTGATTGTCTCCCAATGCAAAATATATCACCGTTCCCAAAACTAAATGACTGTGACTGTTGTCGCTGTGTAGCAACCTTCATCAAATGGTTGCAGTCTGGTTAGGTTTAGGCAAGAAAACTACTTGGTTGGGTTTGAGGAAAGCATCATGGTTTGGGTTAAAATCACTACATTACTTCTGTAACTTCCGTGACAAATGTATCCATGTTACCTCAGAAACTTACGTTATCTTGTGTACATAACATTACTTCACCATGTGAGTGAGTTCAAAGACGTTGGCATTAACCTCTGGTTTCATATTGAACAGCAGTCTTCTGAATCTCAACCCCAACCCCAACCTCGTCCATGTACAGCCTTCTCACTTTTCTCACTACCTCTCCTCACCTCCTCCTTTGCGGCTGTGATAACTCCCACAGCCACTAGGGGTTGCTGCCTCACACAAATGTAAATATGCGTCATAATAAGCGGATTTCATTTCAACTTTATGGGGACGGGCTCATTTGAAAACAGATATGAACGGTTATCTAACTGTTTTGGAAGGTTTTAACAAAAGGATGTGCTGTCAATTGCAGCATCAGGTTAGAAAGTGCTCACATTTGTAGTTTTGAAAGGCGATTAGAAACAATTTATTTAGTCTGAAAAAGATAAAAATCTTAACTCAAGGTTCACCTTCCTCTGCTGTGTTATTTTCTTCTCAACATTTTGCTCAGTTTTGGGAACTTGTTACTTTATCAGGATACCGGCCAAGTAAAATCCACTAGCACAAAGCAGTGGCACGATACGGTCCTGTAATTCCTGTACTTACAGGGCTGCCCCAGTGATTTAAAATTGCATTTCTATAATGTCTGGAGACTTACAAAAGACAAACTTTTAAAAAGGCAGAAATATCCAGGCTTTTAATCCCTGGAATGGGTCCGGCTCTAAAACCAGTGGATCCTACATTTCCCTGGACACACCCTGCCTTGTAAACACCCACGTCTTTCAAACTCCACAACCCCAGTTTGTAACACACACTGTCAATTGAAAAAACGAAAAACTTGCTCCATCGTGATGACAGCGTTCCTCCAGAACCACAGAAAATATGACACTGTTCACAGGCTGCGTAGTAAACTGATCTTTATTTGTGAAGTCGATGGAGTGTCCTTTTGAAACAATATCTGGGAATTTCTACGCAAATGTACGTTATTACTGCACTAATAAAAATGTGGCCATCTATTATAGTCCAATATCCGTCAACAGCATCGTCCATATGACAGTCAAAATGCTGGAGGAGAGTAAGACATCCAGTCCTCATTGGACAGGACAACAGGCACAGAGGGACCTCCAGCAGGCTGCTGTCAGCTGGCCAGATGAAGTGATAGAAGGACCACAGCCTTGTAGCTAACATGGCTAACAGATATGAAGCCAACAGAGTGGCTGAGTGAGGGTGACAGGAGGGCATGTTCTAATACAGGCCACAGTCAAGATGGA
>OMLP01040160.1:0-13689 GCA_900302685.1 Spondyliosoma cantharus | reverse complement strand
GTACTTCTCTGTACAGAAAATTATGTTTTCTCCAAAAAAAAAAAAACTGAGTGAAAATAAAAGTATTACATATTTAAATTCAAGTCACACGAGTCTGAATTCATGATGTGTTTTTATGCCTCCATGTACACCAGCCTGCCTTGAAAACATACTTAAGTATTCCAGTGAATGTAACTGCTGTCACATATTGATTTAGTCATTCAGAAGCAGCTTTCAGACACAGAAGAGCTCAAGGAAGAATCTGTTGCATTATCCATGCAGCTGACTGATACAAGCACACATCAGTCAGGGCCGGTTCTGTTCGCCAAGGACACACGTGGCGCTGCTGCAGCTAAATGTCATTCTTTGAAGTTCACAATGATTTTATCTGGTATTCAGCGCACGGTGACCTCTCAGCCGTGTGATTTAGAGCCCGGGAATCAGCCGTGGCGCTGTGGCACAGTTCATATTAAAGCCGCTCTTCCTCATGGACGATCCCCAACATCCCCAGCCCGCCACGACATCCTGCAATTATGTGGCTTTAATAAAATGTCCCTGTTGGGGGTTCAAGAGGGTGAGCTCGATATCTGGTGCTTCATGAAATGACCCTATTATGTATTTCCTGTCTCTGAACACTGACAGCAAAGTGTGAACCTGCAGCTGGTGTCACTGGACGTCAGGTTTGTTTTAACACCAGCAACAGAAAATAATCTGTTTGTCTGTTGGTGCAGAATCTGTTAGAGGGCTGAGAGAAGAGACGAAACTAAAAGGTACTGTAGGTGAACACACTGATGACGTGGCTCCATCAGTCATCTCGCTGTCCAAGCTGTCACACCGTCAGGTCGTGGAGCAGATGGTTTGTTTCAGTTTGACTCCATAGATTGTTTTCTGTGTTGTCAGAAACAGAATCAGCTTTATAGGCGAAGTATGTGTTCACAAACAAGGAATCTGACTGTTGCTGGGAATATTATAATAAACATGAAATATAAAAGAAAACAAGTAATTGAACAAATTATGCCGACCACACTGCCTGCTGGTGTACAGCGTGGCGCCGTGTTGTGAATTTGAGTTTGTTATTCACATAACTTAGTCAAATAAACTCTCCAAACCTTCTAATTACCGAGACGTGATCCCAAAATGTATGTTGATTTTTCAGTGTAAAAGCTTAATGAAGATCAACTCAAAGCTCTTCAGTTTCAGCTGCTCAGTTTTGAGGAGAACAAACACACACACTGAACTGAAGCTCCTCCTCCTCTGTGAAGTAATAAACATGTGATGGACGCTGACATTGATCTAATAAGCCCTCTGCTCTGATTGGATGTTGAGCTTATTCCCCTTCATGTCTCCGCTGCTCTTGTTCAGATATTCGCCTACACTGAGGACAAACACTTCATCACTTTCTATATCTTATCATGCAGCACACACACACACACACACACACACACACACACCTCATAAACGGTGAATGGAGGCAAAGTGTAAGAAAAGCCCCGAGCACATTAACCAGCAGCTGCAGCCGGCAGCATACATCTACATACAGAGCAGCGTGAGCGCAGGTAGAAAAAAAAAAATGGGTCTATTTCCAGGAGCTAATGGGAGGCTGAGCCAGCCGCCCACCAGATATGAGCTGAGAACAACTTCCACTGAGATTACTATGCTAATGATCAGGTTACAAACCGTAGCAGGGTCGTGTTGTTTGCATGAATGAACCGGTGTAATGCACTGTTCTATTAGGTAAACACACAGGGAGAGAGTGAGGAGGGATACAGCCTGAGTCAACACACCTGATACAGTCTCAGTGTGAACAGACACAGCACACAGATTTATATCTTCGGATGGAGTTTGAATGCTTGAGTAGACATTTGAGAGCCTGAAGTAGTCGAACACAGAGAGGAGGAGCAAATAATAATCATGTGTGTTTGCACGTACAGATAACTTCACTCAAAAACTGAGATTGTTTCCTGAAACCCGTCTCAGGAGAATACCAACTTTATAAAGTATGTGGTGTCTCAGGCTGCAAATGTGTCCAAACTATAATTATACAGCGCAACACATCCTCATACTTCACAACTGAATAGGTCGATTACCAGCGTCACATATCGCTGTTGGGACCCACAGATGAAATCATTCATTGTGGATTTCAAAATGGACTCTGAACTGAACTCAGTGTCCCAGAATTCACCATTCTTCACACCTAGGTGCAAAATTCAGCTTTGAGCTACTATTGGTCAGGGTGATACACCCCCCTCTGACCAGATAGTCAAAACTCCAGCGCCTTCCTTGTTCTCTCTCTCTCTCACTCGACGCCCTACACTCCTTCAACTTCTGATCTTCAAGGGCTCCTCTCCACCTCCCCCCCACGGGGCTGCCTGCCTTCAAGATCTCTTCTTCTGGGCCCAACAAGCTGTGGAGAGCTGCAAGCTGCATTTGCAACAGACCCAAAGAACTTCTCCTCACTGCAGCAACACGAGGTCCTGCCAGTATTCCAGATCAGTTAGCACCAGCAGCTGCGGCGCAAAGCTTGCCAGCTAACTACACAATCTGAGGAAGAACAAACAAGTTAGCACCGAGCTGCTATCCTTGCAAAGGAAAGGAGCAACCAGTTTCCTCCTCTGCTGACTTTCATCAAACCTTGCACAGCAAGAACAGCATACAACATTGGAATCCCAACCTTCTCCTGCAACCACCAGCCCACCACCCACCACCTTTTCTTCAAAGACTGGTAGCGTTGAACTGGGCTTAGATAGCATAGCATAGCACGGCTAAGCACAGGACTTTAAACTCTGGTTGACGTAATGTATTTGTGTTTGATGTATGTGTTTGTTCACTGTTCGTGTTATTGTGACCTTAGGTCAAGTTATTGGTAGCTTGCTTTCCTAGAAGGCTAATTCGACGTTTGTATAACCTGGCATCACGTCACACACACACACACACATTCCTTGAGCCTGGAGCATATCACACCCATATGTGATATCAGTGACCACAATTGTTTCTTTGTTCTGCCAAACACACACACACACACACACACACACAAACCTTTATGTTGAATAAAGACTTTTGAACCTTCTTGCTGTCTATTTAATATTGTACAAGAGTGAATTTTTCCTTCAACAATTACAGCTTGTATGGTAAATTTGGTTGTAGTTGTTAAGTTAATTATTAATCAGAGTTATAAACAGTTGAGTACCTTTTTTATGAGACTGATTTAGTAAATGTGCTATGTTTTCCCTTCTTCAAGGGTGGTGCCCCGAGGTGATCTGATGTAGATTGGATCATATTAATCATCATGATTAATAATTATCCCTGATAATCATTAATTATTATTATCAATATTATTGATAACCAAATTTAAACTAAAACTCCATTTTAATGTTGCATAAACTATACATAATGGTGCCCCGCGTGAGGCAAGAACCAACATAATGGTGCCCCGTGTGAGGAAGTGTACTGTTGCCAATCATTCATAAATGTGCAATATTAATTTCAGCATAATTTGGACAGTGCTAAAATTTAAGATTCACATCTTGAACCCTTTAGCCAAAAGTCGTTAAATTGAACCACTAGTCTACTACAGGAGTAGATAGTGATTTGTACTTACAAACAATTGTAGTGTGATGAGAATCGATTTATCAATCAAATTTATAACCCATTTGATTAACCAAAATCTTTTAGGATATTAACAGCCACTTTGAGCCATTTGCTAATGCCGCTATCGATTCAAGTTGAAAGTGTTCAGTAGAAATTCTGAGAATTTCAGTTCAGCATTTGAATATCCCACATTCAATGCATTGTAGTCAAGCTGTTGATGACAATTTAAGTGTTCCTCGAGTTAATCACAGTGTGCCACCGGCCCTGTGATACAAAGAAGTTTATATCTAGTTACTGCCTTGCATTTCAGCCTGAGTAAGAAGTAGAGTCAGAGAGAGAGCCACAGCGTGCTACCAGCCCTGTGAAACAGAAGTTTTGTACTTTAGCTGTTTTGTTATTTAGCTGTTTCTACCACGCGTTTCAGCCTAAGTCAACTTTAAGAGACAATGTTACTATCCTGCATTCCAGTTAGTGCATGTTGAAAGTTTGGTAAACAAAGTTACGCTGTAAACTGTGTTTATCTTTATTGGCTCCAATCTGTATGCCCAGAGCCACTAGATTGTGCCATAGCCACTCCTCCTCCACAGGAAGCTACCCCCTATGGTGTAGGCCAGCACACTGTTTGGTTAGGCTAGTCTAGTGTACTCCCCCGAAGCTACAGAGTGTCTGCCAAAGCAACACAATAGCCAACCACACTGGTCGTTGTTTAGACAATTTGCTTAACAATGGAGAGCCTCCATGTAGAGCAATGTATTTCTTTTCTGGCACAAGGTTTAACAACTGGCTGGCCTGAAGTCAGCAGTTTAAATCTCAGTGAGTGCAATGAAGAGATAGATAGAGACTCAAGGACAGAGGTGATAGGCTGACCGCACCCACAGACCAGTTGTTAAGATGGTTGCTTCTGATCTTTCACAGGCAATCCAGCCTTGCTGTGCAGAGCAAAACAACCTTAGAACAGGAGGTAGATCTCCTTAGAGCACATAATTCTAGTCTCCTCCATGAAGTTCAGATGGCTACTAAGAGAACCGTGCGCTATTTAGATGACCTGCACTCAGCAGAGTTAGATCTTTGTTCACACCAGGAGGAGTTGTTAAGGCTTAGGTCAGAACCTTTACCTCCACCACCGTCAGTTCAGCCAATGTGATTCTGGTTACTCCAATTCACGCTCCTCCATTGGTGGAAGGTTAACTCCCTCTCCACTCAGAAGATGACTCAACTGACCCTAAGTCCTTGGGAATTAAGTCAGTTCCTCAACCTCCACTGAGTGACAGAGATAACAGTAAAATGACTTCCCATCTTCCTGAAACAGACAGTGAGGTCACAGGTAGTTTTTCACCCTGAAGTTATTCTACCCACTGCTCCCAGTCTCTGATGCACGACACCTTCATCAGGGCCTCTCCCTCTGGAAGGGGGACCAGATCACCTCCATGAGCGTGACAACAGCTGGCCTGCCCCTGCCTCTCAGCTAGACAGAACTGCAGCACGTTATGTCAATGTCCATAGGAATGCTAGCTTAAAGTGCCTCTGCCTTAAAGAGCTTGAGTTTATAGCTAGGGACATTGAACATTTTGAGCCAGACAACTGTGATCAACGTGTTGAGGATTACCTTAGTTCACTTGACCGTTGTCTAACTGACTTGCCCCGTGCAACCCAGAAGGAAAAATTGAAGCTCTAAAGCTGTACGCAAGTTCATAAAAACACAACCTTCCAGTGTCAGAGATGACTACAGAGAGCTGTCTCAGGCATTGAAAGAAGAATTCTCTTCTGCTGTTAATGTAGCCACAGCAATGGCTGCAGCTATCCAAGTTAAACATTACCGTCGTGAGCATCCCAGAGATTATTACATGCGTTTTAGGCATGCTTACTTTCAGGGCAGGAATGCACCAGGCTTAGAAGAGCACCCTACCTTGAAGTCTTTGTCTGTGAATAACTTTCACCCATGTATACGCCCTCACGTTGCAATTTGGGATATCGAGAAAACCTCTCACTGAATGAGATAAGGAAGATAACAATCCAGGTAGGACACCTGAGCCTGCCTGCTCAAACACAACACAACACAAATCAGCACCTCAGAATCCCTTTCTGCACCCTGTTCCTCAGAGCGTTACAGCCCACAGCCACACACACACACACACACACACACACCTTTATGTTGAATAAAGACTTTTGAACCTTCTTGCTGTCTATTTAATATTGTACAAGAGTGAATGTTGCCAACCTCTACACTGTCAAGAACCCCAAAGCCCTTCAACCATTACAGCTGTTATGGTAAATTTGGTTGTAGTTATTAAGTGTTAAGTGTAGAGTTATAAACAGTTGAGTACCTTTTATACCGATTTAGACCAATTTAGTAAAATTTCTATCTTTTCCCTTCTTCAGGGGTGGTGCCCTGAAGTGATCCGAGGTGATCTAATGTAAATTGGATCACATTATTTATCATAATTATCCCAAATAATCATTGATTATTATTGATAGCCTAATTTAACCTTAATCTCCCTTTTGTTGTTGCATAAACACTACTTAATTGTGCCTCGGGTAATGCAAGGCCCAACATTGCCGTTCCCAAAACAACATGAGCGTACCAACAACAGGCGTTCCTTTGCTTGGGTTTAGGGGAAGTGTTGTGGTTTGACAGTCTGACAGCTGCTGTTCAGGATCAGCTGGTTTTCAGGAATTGTTCATCTTCTCTATCATGTGTGTTTCCAGTTCAGCCATCAGTGGATCAACTGGAATGACTGACATGCCGAAACACACCTGGAAGTGATCAGGATACTTCATCTAGCAGGAGAAACTCTCCTCGCTCTCGTCTTGTTTTCAGAATCAGATGGAGGAACCACAAAATCATTTTCACTGCCCGACGAACCTATTCTGTCTCGTATCACAATTTTTTTCACAACAAGTAGAATTATTAACCAACTCAGTGTGCAGGGTTTGTGTGTGTAACGTTGACGGATTAAAGATAAAGAAAGGCAGATGTGTTTTTTCGTTTGGGTTCTGATAATCATAATCGGATAATCCGGCTAATAAACAATAATAATCTCTTCACCTGAAAACATTTGTGGTCAGTTCCAGACTTAAACATGTTTGAAACACTGTCTGAGACATATCGCTAATTATTTTTCCCCTCAGCTGCATGAAACTCATCACACACATATTTATAACTGTATATTATTATTTCCGTCACACAGCTGACAAATGATCTTTTGGTGTTTACATGTCACTGAATGAACGTATAATCCGTCATAATCCGTCGGGCATGTCTCTTTCAACCTTTTCTCTCACTCGCTCTCTAAATATGCAACAATTTATATGTTATATAAGCTGTAAAAACATCCATCCATCAGTGTCATGTCGTGTGTTGATGCCAGCACGTTGTATGGATTGTGTTCACACTAAACACGAGCTGGACGACCTTCAGCGGTGCTCAGGCAGATCTGATCACGTGTCCAGATACACATCACATCTGAATACCAGGTGTCACTGGGTTCTCCGCAGGCAACATGATTAGTTTAAGTTGTGAGAAATAAGATAAATACAGCCACGCTCAGGTGAAGGGAGACAACAACATGTCGGCTCTGATACAGCAGCTCTGAGCTTTTCATGAGGTTATTTACTGGTTGTTTGGTGTATTAAAGGAGTCGACATGATGGTGCGTCTGCCCTCAGGTCAGGATGAATTTCCACAGCAGGTATTTACAGGCCGCTCCTGTTTTTATGTAGCACATCTCTGTTCTCTTCCTTTATTACCAGCCTGCACTGCAGAGAGTTCACGTGTAGGCATGCTTTATTAACCCCGTTTCACCCAGCATGCATTTTATTGGGTTTGAGGCCATGCAGGCGAGTGTCATCCCTGCTAGGACATGTGTGACTTTGCTGCCAAAGTACATCGGCAGGCCCAGATGGCTCATTAGTCCGGAGCAGTGAGCCGCTGGCAACACCGTTAAAAAAAAAAGGAAAGTCCCTCACCTGAAATACAGCTCGGCAGTTCAGAGATGACAAACCTGACAAGAGACCAGCGTGATGACAGAGTGTCAGGATAAATCAGAAGTATCACCTCCTCACCTCCACAGGAAGACTTACTGCTCGTCTCTCCCTCCTGAAGGTGCAGCGAGGAGACAAAATGTTTAAGAGGAGCATCTCACCCCTCACTTTCTTCACCCGAGCCGCCCTCAGCAGCTCCATCCTCCAACAAACTGGTGATATTCTTACTGCAGGAGTCAGGAAGAGATGTCGTTCCAGGTCCTGACGCTGTCACTGGAAGAGGCTGTGAGTGCCACTTTTTAAAAAAAACATTGAGATAATTAACCGGTGGCCCGGACGAGAGACGTCGCTCGCCTCGTTTCACCTTCTTACGTCTGGTGAAGCTGCCTGGATGTCAGGAGGAGTCGCAGAGGATCAGGGAGGGAAACCACAAAGACTGAGAGGGCTTCACTTTCTCCTTTAAAGGGTAATTCTGGTTAATTAGCTGTTCGTTAAGTCCCTGTGTTGCTAATGATACGCCCTCCAAAGTCTCCACTCTTATTCTTGTTGAATTTTTTGCTTCTGATTCAGTCAGAGGAAGACAAGAGTCGGCCCAGCTACCAGGATAAAATGTTGGCATTTCACTTTTCTGCAGACCACAGATATGTTCAATGTTGTATGTTTCCTATCACGTTCAGATTAAATGAACTCTACATGAGCTTCATGTTAGTTGAGACAGCTGTGAAGCAAAAGACCACTGTTCCACATGATGCCTCAATGTCTGTAAGCCAGAAATGAGATTTTCCAGCCATGTTGGCGACAAAACTGGATATTTTTGGTGAGCAGAGGTGGCAGAGAGACGGCAGGCAGAAGAGCACTGGATGAAGTTTTTATCTGGATCACGGCAACACAAGGAACAGCAAACATGAAGAATCATCTGGGAAACACAAAGACAGGCTCGACAATAAGCGAACAAAAGACTGGACCACAGAAGCCACAAGAACCTAAAAAAGACACAAACAATGAAACTAACGTGATAACAACATGACAGTGAGACTTCACGGCAGATTTTTTGGACGTGTCAAAGCAGGAGCAGCTCAGGTTTGACCAATAACGTTCACCATGGGCTCTATTCTATTAAGTGACCCAGTCAGCCATGTCAGTGAGGGAGCTTGCATGAAGCCAGAGCCCTGGAACAAGCTCACCTGAATGGAATGTGGCCATTGTTAGCGTTAGAAATACCTAACTGTGCTTTTCCTGCTTTGACAAGTCAAAATGTCCGCCGGGAAAATGGGCAGCCAGAAAAACGACGTTGAAAAGATTTCCAGCCGCGAGAGAATCAGATATTTTAAACACGATGTTTTCCTAAACCTAACCTTAAATTGAAAATTCGACATAAAGAAACATAAAGTGTCAAGGTGGAGTGGAGGTAGAGTGGGTCATATGGTAACTGAAAGGTCGCAGGTTCGATTCCCCGGCTCCCCGGCTGCAAGTCCAAGTATCTTTGAGTAAAATACTTGTTAGCCTTATGAGTATGATACACGACGTGTAAGATAACTGACTTCTTCTGAAACTGTTATGCTTAGTGTTCATACTGAACTTGAGCTGCTAACGTTAGCATGAGCTCCATTATTTGTAACTCCACACACACATACATACCTGTCGGCCTCCTTGGCTTTAACAGCAAGGCTCGGTTATTAGTGAGCTTTTAGCCTGACATGCTAACGATTTGGAGCAGACACTCGTTGTTTAATCTTCACATTACACTTTCATCTTGTACGTCGGGTTATTGTTATGATGAATAAAGAAATGATTGACAAAACTACAAGAAAAGGACAATCAAACATTGAAGCCCCCCTCACGTCCTTAAACATGCTTCACAGCCCTCAGCTCGTGACTGATGACTCCCTTCAGATGGTCCTCACAGCGTCTCACAGCCTTCGCCATTTCATCGATTAATGGATTGAATCCCCGGGGATCAGAGTAAATCACCCGATTACATCCAGGCTCCTCGGGGAGCTCTCTCCTATTCTCCTTCCTCTGGAGCAGCAAAGAAATGAAATACAAGCTCCTCGCTGTTGATGCGCTACAGCGGAGGGGTTAAACGTTAAGCAATTATATTAACATTCATGCTTTTTGATTTTCACAAGAGGACGTTTTGCAGCAGCTCCCCTGGGTCCTCAGCGCTGCAGTGGGAGCTGTGTGTAGAGACCTGAAGGAGACGGACGTCCTGTCTTTAACGTGGGCATCAAACACAGAGAACAGCGTCGATCAGTCTGAGGAGGAAACACTCTGAGCACTACACATGTTAGAAATCGAGGTTTATGGTTAGATTTAAAGTTTCTTCAAAATCTTTAAAGCTGTATGAATAATTGTTCTGGGCTCCAGGGAGGCAGACAGACTCTAAAACAATCCGACAGACACGCAAACCTCCAATACATGAAGCAGAACTGCTTTATTTGTAGTAAATAATTGCCAGCAAGTAAAATATTAAAATTAGAACCCATAGATAGTTTCCAAAGCTATAAAAAATGTAATTATGACAATAAAAACAGTGATTACACACATTTTAAAAAGTAATGTACTGATATATTTCGTCTTTATGCTTCGGGCCAGCGATAATTAAAAAACCCACATTAGGAACATTTAAATGGTGACATTTTATTCAGAGACATGTGGCGATGTGCACAGTGAGATAATGGTGCGATATCCTTTTAGAATAATAGATGTGGAGCAGAAATTTTAATCTAAAAGTACTGCAGTCCTTTTCCATTTCTTGGCTGCTCTGTGGAGGCTTCATAATGAAGCAGCCGTGTGATCTCTCAACATAATTACTGAATTAGAGAGCAAGCAGAGACCAGCGAGAGCTGCTCCCAAAGTACCCTCGGAAAGCTTTCCCCGAGCCAGAGGACAGACATGTGACGACTACCCAGCGTTAATTTAATCATTTGGTTTGTTAGGAAAACACTTTTATTCAATTAGAGACAAAGAACATTTGAATCTCTCAAAAACACTTTGAGAGGCGTTTCGTCTCGACTTTGTCTTTGTTACCGAACGCTGTGATGTCCTCAGACTTCACTTCCTAGACATCATGATTCCTCTGCAGCGCTGTCGGGTGCCTTTTTAAATCTGTGCTGCTCAGCGGGTGTCGCCGGGCTGCAACACCAGGTCCAGTTCACAATGAAGAGTCTGCAGCCATGTTAGGTGGTGCGCTGAGCTCAACGCTAACATCCGCATGCTAACATTCAGCTTCAGGTTCCTTTATTTGCATGTGTGGCTTCGTTTGACATCCGTGTTGACGAAGCTTCACAGCAACATAACTAATATTAGACAAGATGATAAAAGTGCTCATGACTCCACAAAGCCACCACAACACTTAAAGATAATAATAATAAAGAATGAATTGAAATTGTTTTTATAGCATCTGTGCAAACATCTCAAACACAGCAGTTCCAGAAGTGAGCAATATTAACTAATAGATATTTTCATGCACACAAAATCATAGTTTCTCTCACATTTTGAGCAGAAATTGGTTAGAGAGCACTTTGTGAAGATGATCCATCCACCTGACAGGTGTAGTGTAACCCGATGCTGATGGAGCAGCACGATTGGTGAGCAGGTGCGACCTGGACGTTGCCTTGAAGCGTGCAGCCGGTGTGCTGACTGTAGAAACGTCCATCAGAGCTGCTGTGAATTGAATGTTCATCTCACTATAATATCACACTGTTCGATCAGCATGTTGTTCCACCTGTCAGGTGGATGGATGGACCCATGACACATTTTCACATTAGAGAGAAACAAAGT
The DNA here is from genome assembly GCA_900302685.1 of Spondyliosoma cantharus. Classification (NCBI taxonomy): domain Eukaryota; kingdom Metazoa; phylum Chordata; class Actinopteri; order Spariformes; family Sparidae; genus Spondyliosoma; species Spondyliosoma cantharus. The sequence goes on along the minus strand of OMLP01040160.1, from coordinate 2,359 downwards.
CTGCAAAGTTTGCTTTTATATTTTTGCTGATTTGCTAATTTCATTGTTTATTTAGTTTGTTTTTAGCCGCCAGACTCCATTTCCCAGAAGCCCTAGAGCTTCACAGATGTAGGCTTCACTTCTGTTTCCACAAAGTTTTCCCCACATGTTCACAGTCGTGTCAGAAAAGACGTCCTCACATTAGTTTCCTGGTGAGAAATCGCACCGTCAGCCGAAATTCAAAAAAACAGCCCGTGTCAGGAGGACGAACGTGTGAAATAGCTTGTTTATGATTTATCAGCCCATTATTCCACCGACTACCGCCATGTGGGAGACATAATTATTCAAAACCCCGTCAAACACATTCAGCATGGAAAGCATAACCTTTACAGCTGCTGTTGATTAAAATCTGCTCTGGAGAACGAGACCTGGAGGAGCCGTCGACGGCCTTCATCCTTCATCTGTCAGTTTACAGGAGCTCCCCGCCCGCCCGCCGCGCCGCAGAGGTTACTGCAGACTCACGTTAAAGATGCTTTAGGGTCGTGTTTGATAGAAAGTTCTGGAAGAGGAGAGAGGACCCGACGGTCTGTTCTGGTTTTACTGACATCAGCAGCTCAGAGAGACTCAGGTGATCACTCTTCAGCATCGACACGAAGCTTAAAGACATAAAATATAACATGTCTTCACTCATTGTGTTCATACGTAGGTGGGTTGTGTTTTCACATCATCCCAAATGTTTCCAACAAAGTGCAAACCACAGAAATCTACAAGTTTACTCAGCGCTGAGTTTCATCTGGTCGTGTAGTCGCTGTAGCTTCCAGGAGAGAGTCGGAGAGGAAGGAGGTCTGAGAACGAGACGAAACATAACGAGAAGAAAACTTTAAAACGATACATCAGTGATGTTGTTGTTTAATGACGTCTTCACCACCAGCTGACGGTGAAGCTCTGAGTGAAGTCAGCACTCAGCAGAGACTCTGGTTCTGGTTCTGGTTCTGGTTCTCTGTCTCCTCTCTGTAACGTTACGTTCATGAAGTAAAGTCCATTTCCCCTCCAGCTCCAGTCAGCAGAACAGAACCACCCGGCAGTGGAGGTCAGGCTGATCAACAGGAGAGAAGAGAAAGTCATCAGAACAGAACCTGATGAGACTCCAGGTGTTTATTCCTCCAGAACATCTGGATCTGCACCGACTCTCCTCCACAGCTGGTCGAACATAGTTTTGTTTAGTTTTGAAATAACTTAACCAAAAGTAAGCACATGAGATTAGTACAGAGTGACTGTTTACTAAATTAAAGAAGTTTGCAGTCAACAGAAAATCAGAACTTCACAAAGAACAAGTGAACATCAGGAGGTCAAAATGTGTTTGTGCATATTTTAGTCGCTGCAGTAAGAAAACAACAGACTGAAACACCTGAAATGAAACTCCTGTTCCTCTATAATCTGATGTGTGGTACTGATGCCTAATTTAATGCTGGGGAAAAAAGGAGAATGATGAAATATGAAAATTCGTGTTTGCCGTTTATCTGCATAATTCTCATTATAATTTCCAGCTTTAAATCTACAGAAAGGCACAGCGAGACAGCAGAGGGCCTCTCGTCCCTCAGGTTATTGAATGACATTATGATTTCCCCTTTTCATCTCCATCAACACGACACTAAGTGTTCCAGGTTCTGCCGGACTCGAGTCGTTTGGCTCCAGCCGCGTCTTTCTTCTTCTCTGCGCTGCAGGTTCTGCTCTAATGGGACGTCTGTGTGAATACCACAAAGGTCTCGGGCTTCGTCTGCAGCATACTAATGTTTCACTTTGACTTCTGGAGGCACAGCGAGTTATTTTTGCAAGAATCACCCTCCCACAAGGAGTAAGAAATGTTCCCCTATCTGCATTTGCGGGAGAAAATGTAAATGGGTTAACATTATTCTTCCCAAATATCAATGCTGCTCATGCAACAGGACTCATTACGGATGCAAAACACGACGGCAGACTTATCTTTGTTTTTCTCCTTTCTTCCATCAGCTAACAGGTTCTGCGGAGCTCCTGGCTTCTCTACAAGTCTTTATTAAGATAAAACACAAGTCAGACCACCTGACACAACTTAGCTGTAATGAATGTGAAGGAGGAGCAGAAAAAAAAAAAAAAACAACAAGCAGTGAGGAAAAATATAATTACAAACTCTGACAACACAAACTGAAACCTCATCCTCCAGAGCCCGCTGAGTCTGCTGCGCACGAGGCAGAGCTACAGTGGCCTACATACACACACACACACACACACACACACACGCACGCACGCACACACATACGCACACGCGCACACACACACACACGCACGCACGCACGCACACACACACTCACACACACACGGCTTGTTTGAATGCGGCTGTCAC
>OMLP01040159.1:0-10445 GCA_900302685.1 Spondyliosoma cantharus | reverse complement strand
CGCTGCCCGGCAGGGCCAGGGCTGCTCGTGTTATTCTAACATGGTTAGCACATGGGCTAAACTCCCCAGTCATTTATTTAACACACAGACTCCCCACAGCGCTCCCAGATGCCACAAGGCTAAAGGGAGCTACAAACACCTCATGTGAGGCCGACTCTCATTCTCATGTGTTTTTTATCCAGTTATTTCCAGTAAATGTCTGCAGGTTGCCCCAGACAGGAGGGTGAGCTGCGTGGCCTCACCGCTGACATGCATGACCTGAGCTGTAGTGCCATTTTGGCCATTACTATTTTTAGTTTCTAGCTTTTCAAAACATGGATGGATTCATCTGTTTGGGGCCCTGTGGCAAAAGTTTGTTGTTGGGCCTTCGTGGACCCTCCACAGAGCTCAGCAGACTACAAGTGGCAGATTCAATATTTGCCCAGAAGACAGAAACCAACCAGTGGTCATATACTGGATTGATACGGCACCAGGTTTTGAGTCCCACTACGAGACAGTTCCACAAGATTAGATAAAAAAATTCCATCTTACAGTAGTTTATATTTTACATTCATGTTGCAAGTTCCTATACAACTTCACAATTAATAAAAGTATTTAAACCTCATAAACACACAGTCATGGGGCCCCTGACTGTCTTGGGACATTGGGTAGTTAATAATATTAAACATATATATTATAATATATTTAAAAAAATGTGTCTTTATTCCTTCAACAGATATTTGGCTTTGTATCTTGTTTTTTGTTGATTTGTTTTTGTTCCTTTATCTTCCTCTTTTCTCCGTTGATGCAATTAAAGTGACTAATTGAGCTATTTATTTTTTTTATATTGCTGCAAAATGATTATTTTACGTTATTGATTACCAATTGTTTTCATTAACAATTCACATGACACTGTCTTTTTTACAATTTCCCCACACATTCATATTGATGGAATCAAATTACTCGCAAACCCAAAATATATTCAGTTCTGATTGATTTTTGCTTGAAAAAATGATTAAAATTGTTGCTGGTTAATCTTTAGATGACTGACTTGTCAGTTAGCTCACTGTTTCAGCTCAACATTTAGTCCAATGCAAAATACAGCAGATGAAGGCTTTATTACAGGGTTGGTTAATGCCTTCGTTTCTGCACTCAGTGACACAAACACATACCCATACACACATGAACAAAACCAGCAGTTGGATGCCAGTTGGACGTTCACGGTTTTAGCCTTGTGATATTTGGCATCCTTATTCCACAAACAGACAGCACACACAATCCCTGTGGGCAGCTTGCTATACCACCGAGTGCATGTGTGTGTGTGTGTGTGTGTGTGTGAGAGAGAGTGTGTGTTTACCCAGCGAGCAGCAGCAGCTGTGTCAGTAATAGCTCTCTAAGCTGCAGGCTAATGACAGAACTCAGAGAACGGGACTCTAACATGGATAGATGTTTAACCCCGTTTAGCCCCGATCTGGAGACCACTGGGCAAACACCATGCACGCACACACACATGCACACACACGCACACACACCCATACACACACACACATAAGCATTATCCCTGCCTCTATTTCTTTTCTGGTGGCTTTAGTTGTGTGTATAAAGGAGACAGGGAGAGAGAGAGGGAGAGAGAGACATATAGGAGTAAAGAGAGGGGGACCAACATCCTTCACCCTATATATCTTTCCTGCCTCTTTCCCCCTGTTCCCGTGGCAACAGGACCCCACACACAACAACCGGACCCCAAATCACCAACCCTCCCACCACGTACATACACACACATGCACACACACACACACAAAGGCAAACACACACACTATGCTTTGGAAAGCAAGAGGGGTCAGGTGGTCACATCGGTAGAGTGTATGGGGGGTTGTTAGCTTTTAGGGTGTGTGTGTGTGTGTGTGTGTGTGTGTATTTGCATTTGTGTGTATTTGCGTGTGTGTGTGTGTGTGTGTGTGTGTGTGTGTGTGTGTGTGTGTGTGTGTGTGTGTGTGTGTGTGTGTGTGTGTGTGTTTGCATGTGTGTGTATTTGTGTGTGTGTGTGTGTGTGTGTGTGTGTGTGTGCGTGTGCGTGTGTGTGTGCGCATCACAGCCTGCTCAGCCAGCAGTCTATTGTCCGGTCACATGAAGTGACTGTGAGGTCTAATTAGCAAGTTAACAAGTTAAGAGGTGGAGTCTGTCAAACGCTTAGCTCTTTCACCCCGAGGGTCAGCCCACCACCGCTGGGTATGTATATGTATATGCATGTGTGTGTGTGTGACAGAGTGTGAATGTTTGTCCGGCAGAAGGGGTCCATCACCAGCCTCATTGTAGAGTTTTTGGACACAATTGTTTAGCTGCGAAGATGTTGATCAACGGATTTAAAATAGATTATTTATAAATAACTACATTAAAAATTTGAGTGTTTTTTCACTTGAATTATTTTTTGCAATGAGTGAAATTAAAATATATTTTTTTTCTTGCCCAAAGTTAGATGAGAATAAAAACAGTCTTATGTCTTTACACTGAATATTCAGCTACATCCAGCAGTTTATGTGTTTGCCTTAAACGAAACACGGAGAAAGAGCTAGCCTGGCTGAGCGGCGCTTCTAAAGCTCACTCAACATGATATAACTTTTCTGACTGCACACAAAACAAATTGTAAAAGTATATGTTCTGCTTCTTGGCCAGGTGCTGTGATTTCCTAGAAAGGAAATTCCATTCTGCACTCAGCTAAGCTAAGGAAGGTAGTGTTATTTTACTAAATGTTGAACTGGCTTGGTGTCCCTTCAAAGCTTATGGATTTTTTTTTTTTCGAATGGAAACCTAATAAAGAGGAGCTTATTAACAGCCATAATCGTAGCATTAGCAGTAAATGGAGCAAAAAGCTGTGAAGTCCCAATAATATCAGTGGCATTTGTAGTCGTACGCTTTTGACCGTGTGTGTGTGCATGTTTCACTGGGAAGCCGGTGATGTAATAATCAGTGTGGTGAGACGTTGGGTCTATTCTGGGCGTCTTTACGAGGTTTGTCGAGACTCATTTGTAACGGAGCCTGCCATAGTAACAGCAAAATGTGAGTCAAGTTTAAATTCTTGTCTCTACCAGCATCTTAACCCCCTTCCCCACATCGACTTAATTCACTTATCTGAGGCCTGGATGCCAGCAGTTTAATGTACTGAATGTACGTGCAGAAAATGTTTAATTAAAGGTAATTAACACAGTTTAGGATTGTAAACTTATATTACTGTCCTTGTGGCCACATTCCTTCTCATTCTTCAAGCCGCTTTCTCTGCTATATTTTGTCTGTGTCTTTTGTTTTTCGCTATCATTTCCAAGCATCCCACATGAATGGCTGATCCATCTCTCCCTCCTCTCTTCCTCTCACTCTCTCTTTATGTCTTATGCACTCTCTGTCTTTCTCCCTGTTAATCTGTCTGTCTCTATATCACTCCCTCAATGAACTGAAGCTCTCTACCTCCCACAAAGGCAGCACCATATTTCTCCTCTTAAACATCGGGGGCGATGTGCATTGTCTGGCATGCAATGGAACTTGCCTACAATAGGGGTGGATGGCTCAATGTGTGTGTGTGTGTGTGTGTGTGTGTGAAATCGGGGGGAGGAAAAGCAGGGAGGAGGCCAAGAGGGAGAAAGTGAGGCGGGATACCCTTTTCTGCCCCAATACAACCTCTGAGGGGGCAGGAAGGGGGGGGGCTGGGAGGATAGTAAGTAAAAAGGGGGTAAATAGTTTTCTGCCTCTTTTCTGTGGGAATGTTTGTGTAAGAGGACAAAGCAGCAACCACTCTGTTGCTGTGTGTGGGAGAGTGAAAGTGTAGGGGGTAAAAGGGGGTGGTGGGTAAAAGCTGCTCTCAGGAGAGGGAGGAGTTTGGGCAGAGAAGCACCCCTCCATCCTTTACCCCCTATTTCATTCATCCATCCTCTGCATCCACTATCGATCACTGGAACAGGAGCGTGAGTTTGGATGCCTGTCAATCATAACTGTTATAGCATTCTTTAATTATTTGTACTTTTATAATTATACCATGGCCACTGAGAATCGTCACTTCTGATTGGCTGGCTGGTTCACAGATCCTTCATCCACTTATAGGAATGGAAACGCTCAGTCGGCTGGAGAGACAAACTGTAGGTTACTGCTTTTTGAAAGACTTTTAACGCCACTCTTTTGTGGAAAGAAAATCTCTTTAGAGCCCGTAGCTCTGTTCTTGAGTGTTTAAAGTCAATTGCAATCTGATCGTTTCCTCTGCACAAGTAGCATCCTTAGAATCCAGCCCTGCTGTATATCACATCATAAGGCGGGTTCAGAGTTAGGAGCCAAGCCACGATGGATCCATCACATCACTCACACAGGAGAGCATCGCAGAGGTTAAGGACCAAAACTGCCTAAATCAATAAAATAATTAAATTATTGACTCAATTGATGAATTAATATGCCAATGATTTGCAACAAATGTTTAAATAAATGTGACAAATGCGACACAATTACCTTTCTATTAATTCCTTTAATCATTTACTTTCTCATGTGTATATGTGTTGGCAGAAAACCATGACAAAATGCTGCCGTTCTTTGTCTTTAAAGAGCTCAAAATATGACACCCAACTTGCAGACTTTTTCATTTATCTTAAGGAAGAGATTTCAAAACAAAAAATAAAATCAAACACCTATTCCTTTTCACCCCTGAACACATCCCATCATGCCCCAGGCCTTCGTCGCATTAAGCCATCAGCTCAGCGCCATCCTGCCTGCAGCTCTCTTTCGTCCCCCGGCTGGCCCCTCATGTTGTGACTCCTGACAACTTCTCCAATTTGCTCTGCTGTGTGAAGAGGCAGGGAGCACATTGATATCTTCCCACCTACACACACACACACACGCGCGTGCGCGCACACTCGGGCGCAAACCGTCCCCTACACATGCATACACACACTGAAGTCATCAATATCCTCCCATTTATAAATGATCTGGCCCCGGGATAGAGTTACAAACCTGCTGGGCCCTTCTGCCCCCCTGCATGTGTCACTAAAACACACACACACACACACACACACACACAGTCACATTTCTCATTGGTCATTGATTGCCTTCTCAGATTTTACACAGCTCCATCCGTTGTTGAGCAGCAGTGGGGACCTCTGTCTCTGTCCATGTTCATCCCTTTGAACTGAATGTGTGTGTGTGCGTGTGTGCGTGTGTGTGTGTGTGTGTGTGTGTGTGTGTGTGTGTGTGTGTGTGCATGTTTTTTTGTGCAGTTACGCATCAGCAAATTTTAACCACACAGTGAATGAAGGTCAAAGGAGTCTACCGAGATCGCGCGCTCCCGTTAGCCATTTTGTTTTCAAATTAGCACCAAAAGAGGAGACGTGAGGGAGAGAGACACTGACAGAGACAGAGAAGCTGTATTGCGCATCAGTGTAGATGATCTATTCATCGATTAATGTCAAACTGCTATTCGTAGCTGCAGAGCATGTGGACATGTGGGGCCTTGCAGTCAATACGAGGTCAGAAATCTCAAACTGAGATCCAAATGCTTTGCCTTTTTGTCTTTGGCTAAAACCATATAAAATCACAAGTCATCCACTCTTATACAAAGACATTGTTATAGCTTGCATACATCTGTGATATACAATGTACCCTGAATTCAAATTATTGAACATCTTGTAGCTGACGTGAAGATTGTGTTTAAGTTTAAAAAAAAAAAAGTACGGGCAGCGTTTAAGAACATTTGTTCCTTTGCAGCAGTCACTATGACTTTATGAGATGCAAGAAAGATTTTGATTTTTCAACCTGGTGATAAAGCATTTACAACATTGTGTCAGCGTGCAAACTCACACTGTTTTAAATTGCAACAGAGAACCCAAAGTTTCTACTGATGCTAAACATTTCCGCTCGTCTTTCATCTAATAAAATGATGCAAAGACCTATAGAAAAGCAACATCATAAAAAAACGGCATCTTTGTTTTGATATGCTATCTCCACATGTGTGTCATGTATCATATAAACCCATCAGCAGATGTTTAAACCTACAATGATGGTGGGAAAGATGGGTGTTAAAAACACACTGTGACGGACCGGACCCTGCTCATATTTCCCTGTCATCCTAAAGTGCAGCTCGCAGTGTACCACAAAATCACAGCAAACATGTGCATCTTCACCATAAAGCCACATGTTGTTTGTGAATACCAAACCACACACACACACACACACACACACTCTTTCTCTCCCTCTCCTCACACTCCGGTGGGCTGTGTCTCACTGTAGATTCCTTAAAACCTGATCCTGTCTAAATTTGCAGGCCTTTCCTCATTGATTTCCCCGGGTGAAAATAAGAGGATAGGAAAGCATGTTAGACGTCTCCGGAATCAGAGCCAATCCATTAGCAACGATCAATACACTGGCAGGGCAGAGAGAGAGAGGGAGAGAGGGAGAAAGAGAGAGAGAGAGAGAGAGAGAGAGGGAGACGTGAGTGTTGACAAAACCAAATAAATATAGACGCGCAAAGAGAGGAGAAATCAGATTAGCGCTGAGAGAATCTAAGCACAACACTTTTAACCCCTAACCTAACAATCTGTGTTTACACCACTGTAAGGAGGGAGGGTGGAGGGATGGAGGGAGAGGGAGGCACAGAGGGAGGAGGGAGGTTGTGGTCGCGTGTAGAGTACGTCTGTTCCCAACTTGAATTTAACAAGGTTTTTGTGTGTTGCTGGGTGGCATTAAAAAATCTGTACGCCCTCGCGCACACACACACACACACACAAACTCAAACAGGACATTGCATATAACTGTTGACATGCATGCTATTCACATAATTACTGTGGCGGAGAATAATGTGACTTTGGATTTACGGTCATCTTGCGGTGCTATGAAATAAGTCCTTTTTCATATAAAGATCATTACATGGTTTCAGAGAGGCTGAACGTGGAAACACAGGCCATATGTTGCTTAGTAATGTTCCTAATATTGTCTCTTTCTCTCTCGGTGTTTTCCGTGTGCCTCGTTCTCCTTCTACACGACTTCACTTCCCCAGGTAAGTCCCTCCTTTTTGTCTCTTATTTGTCCTAAATCAAAGAAACTCCATGCCGCAGCCGCAAATTGGATGCTTTCAGAGTCAAAGATGGAAAAAAAAAAAAATCTTTTGATTTGTAATATGCACATACTGTGTGCCAAAGCGACTCTGACACCCTCGAAATGAACGCATATTTCCCACATAATCCCCTTTGAATAAATGGAACACATGGACATTACATACAGCAGCAAAATGTGGAGAAACAGTTTTTAGCCTTGCACCTATACACCCTACACGCTACACCATGACTCATGCAATGAGCCCCACCCTCTGTGTTTCCCTCTCATACACACATCATCATCGGCGTAATCATTATCGATGATATCTTGGCATTCACGAAGTTGAACATATGGTCTTTGCATACTGCAGCATCGTAGTAACGATGCCAGTATAAGCGCAGGAACCGTGTGTGTGTGTGTGCGTGTGAGTGAGAAACACAGAGAGGAATGCAGACAGTCCTTTCTTTTAATCCTTCATTTCGAGGTCACAGAAAAAACACACACGCTCGGCTGCTGCCCAAATGGAGGCATAACCCCGCAGAAAATAACTGCCACTGATTAAATATTTAGTCGTCATTGAAGTGTCACGTTTTGGATGTTTGCTCTACTGCTGCGGCAGTGGTGCCCTTCATCCAGTCGGAATTATTTGGGAAAATGTGTGCTCACAATAATAGTTATGCATGCAGGTAAGAGATCACTTATAAGATGTGTTTCACTGCAACTTTGTCTCTGCACTTTCTCAGTGTTGCCACTAAAACATTCAATTCAAGCAGATCATTTCTGACTCTGTTGCAGCAATATCACACGTTACCAGATTTCTGAGTCCAACGTTATCATTATCAGATAGAGCAATGAAAAACATGTCTTAAGTTATGGAAAGAGGGTACAAGTAACCCATTTCTCCAAGAGTGAGATGACAAAGTCGTCATCCCTCGGCATTTAGTTTGGAGTCAGAGATTTAAGACTGAAGAAATTGGGGGAAGTGACTAGTTCGTCGGTGTCCAAGGTTCAAAATACCGCTACCGGCACCTCTGAAGCACACCAGTCGACACGCTTCACCTTGTTTGTTGAATTTATACACAAACAGAAATGTAAAAATGAGAAGTTGTCGTTTTTAGAGAGATTTATTTCGTGTTAAACTGCAGCTGGGTGCAGCGACTTCCTGGAGTCGTGTCAGGAAGTCACAGCCTTCACAGCACCCAGTTGTTGTGTACCACAAAACAGTCACAGCGCATAACTCCCTGGAAAACCAAAACGTGTCAACGGGTGAGCTTCAGAGACATCGACAGGTGTATTATTGAAACTTTGAAGAGAGCGGACTAGCTGCGTCCCTCTGCGCCCACTGTGCCCGCTTAGCTTGTCTTTGACCGGCTAACTCGAGCTAATCACCTCCCGTCTCTTGCTCCCAACTAACGCACAGAAATCAAACTGTGGCAGCTGAAGAGTGGGACTGTGTTTCAAAAGTAAATAAGGGTGGGTCGACAGTGAAGAGCAGTGCGACTTCACTAAATTCTCGGTAGTGGTAGTAGACGATGGAGGATCAGGCCAACCGAAGCTGTTGTTTTTTTTTTTTGTTGTATTAGCACATACAAGCAAAGTTCATTTGCCCTCACACACGAGTACATGCTTGCGACATGCATTCAAGCCCCTGAACGCACACGCATTAACACAACTGACTGAATAACCACACTTTGGGTCGGGTGATTGACTGAGTGGTCAATACCTCCTGAAGCAGTCAGCTACTTGGGTGTCTTTGTATGCTTATGTAGGAGCTCTTCCTTTCTGGAAGAGGAGAGGTTTGTACATAAGTGTCTGGGGTGACTTTGTTACACACACTCAAACGCTCTCAAACACTCTGAAAATAGATGGCCATTTTTCTCCCCTCTGGAAGATAATCACATTCGAGCAATCGTTATGCATTACCATGTAGTTCCCGTCAAAGAGTTACATTGAAGAGTGAAGAGGCGTCCTCCTCAGCCCTGACTTTGATAGATGGTTCCCGTTTTCAACGCGAAACACTGATGTCATTACCTATAGATTTGTATTCAATCAGCATCTTCTATTCAATCTGTGGCTTTTTTTTTTTTTCTTTCTTTTTAGCCCTATCTACCAAAAGTTGGTTTGTATACAGAATATGCTATTAAGTTGAATTAGATGCCTCACCGCACTTGGACTTCAATTCAAACACAAGCCGGCAGTTTGTGTTTGTGACTCGCATTGCTGGTGAATCAAAGCATTCTGAGAGAGAAAAAAAGAAAACCCAGGGACGAGGAAGAGTGTCATTTCTCTTTCTCTGTCTAGACTTTTTCTTTGAATGTCTCTATTTCTCCGTCTCCCCCCACCCTCCTCACCATAACAGGCTAACAAAGACATAACGTAATTTCATCTGGAGCCCAACTCGAAGTTAACTACATATATGGCCTTAACAGTGCCGACTCTCTAAATTCCCTCCTTTCCTTTATGGTGTATTGAGTGAAAGATAATAGCCAGTTTGCCTATGAAGACACTTTGCTTTGTTGTCTTTGTCCATGTATCCTAATGGCTGATGATTACCCTGCAATGACAGTGTCTCTGTCAAACAGAGGAGGGCACATGTCTGTCTGTCTGTTTGTGAGAGTGTGTATGCAGAGGTTGTGTCTTCGGCAGAATCATGCTGTCGGCTGCTGTTGAGTGCCAGGCTTTTATTTCTACTCCGTATCGGCTAATTGTCACATGAGGGCCGGGTTTGATAAATTATACGAACAGATAAATGAATAGACAAATTAACCCTTCGTGATAAATGCTAAAAGAAACCGTTATGTCTCATACACTGAAGTGTGGAAGGAAAAATTGAGAAAAAACGTCTGTAGATATGGCCTAAAAATCAAACATTGCATGTGATGTCTATTTTTTTATGAGGTGTGCGCAATTATTTTGTAATAATAGCTCATAATATCTCGGTAATGTCTGTCATACGTTCTCATGCTTCGTTAACACAAACGCAAATAAAACACCTGTTGACAGAATCCTAGGAACAAAACTGATTTCTGATCTGACAACCCCGATGGCATGATGACATCATCGGTCAGCACCTTATATGATATGGTTGTGAACATTTGGGATAATGTAAGTACACAACTCAACAAAATATATAAGAAAGTTGAAGTCATTTTCGGACATTTTAATGGAGGAATGTTTCATATTGTGTTATTAAAGTTTGGTTGGCTTTAGGCACACAAAAAAAGGCTTGGGTTTAGAAAAAAACAAGTGGTTTGAGTTAAAAGTTAAGGGGCCTTGCTGAGACTGCTGTCATGGAGCGCTATAACAAAGTATCTCTGTCTAGTTTGGATGCTAGCTGTTATTTAGAGGGCCCTGATGACAGAAATTCAATTTAACTAAATAGATTTAAGAGTAAAGTTGGATATAGA
>OMLP01040156.1:0-13287 GCA_900302685.1 Spondyliosoma cantharus | reverse complement strand
TACTGTCTTTTTAAGGTCTTTGTCAGCCTCGTCTGTCCCCACACACGCACACACACACGCATGCACACACACACACACACACACACACACACACACACACACACACACACACACACACACACGCACAAACACCTCTGATCCCCAATCAAACATTGCGCTTTGACATGCAGAATCTGGCCTCTTTCCCCAGAGTGCTGACCGAATTGGAAATGCACTGGGCCCAAATGGAGATGTAGCCTAGAGATCGCACTTTCACTCACTAGATGTTTAATGAATGAAGTCTTCTGGCTGCCATTCTGCTGAAATGTGCAGATCTTCACCGGTGCAGAGTTGGTACAACCAGTATAAAGACGCAAACGGAACACATTTATTGTGACAGCACAAAGCCAAAATAAAAGTCCCCAACAGTGCCTGTTTTTGGGAAAAAGACTAGTTCTTGGAAAAGTTTCCTCCAGATTCTATTAGCCCAGCGAGAAAATAGTCCTCCTCCTTGAAGCCGTCCCTGAATTATTCCCATTGAAGTGGAATTCCCACATCAATGGTTTACTCTCACACTGTCCTGTCAGGCTCCAGACAGTGGTAACAATGATTACCTCTAGCTGTTAGCATTTTTCAGACAGCTTGCATGATGATTTGATTCAGACACTTTCAGCTTGTGTTTAGTAAATAACGAAAGGAGTATAGTAATAGGCATATTTTAGCTGCTGCTACATATTTAGCTTCAGCGGCTTCTGTAAGCGTTGTTGCCATTTTCGCTGACCTCTTTTGACCTCCATTTTGCAGTCAGCATTCCCGTCCATCCTCTCTTCATAACCACATGAAACATGAATCACCAGACATAGAAGCAAACAGGGGGATCCTGCTCTCTGTGTGTTTACGAGCAGACAGGACTGTCTCTTTATGGAGTTCTTTGTGGATAAAGTGGGCAGGGATACCAGAACATTTCTATTCTCTTTTATTGCATGAGCAGAGGCCAGAGAGACTTGGGTTACTGACCAAACACTCTATAACTCTGATTACTGTTGGAATATAGAGCTATTTAACACTCATTTTTATAAAAAAGAATATCTCACTTAAAGCAGCTTTAAGGAACCAATGTGAGTCCGTGTTGATTTTTTCGTCAAAATGTCGCCAGAAAAGCAAATAAGAATATTTTCAACAACGTCTCACTGTTCCTTTGTGTCTCCCAAAACGCAGTGAGTGGATTTGTTTTCCATCGTGTTGGCTACAGTAGGAATTCAACCTCTAACACGAAAGCCTCTCACTCTCACTGAGCTCAACTGCATCATTTTAATGTGACCATTATCATAATTAGCAGTGACACACTGAGACAAAACAGCCCACTCAAATCACTAAAAAGGGAACAGGAATAAGCCAGAGATAAGATAAAATGAATCTGAACCCGGGACATGAAGCCACATGGCTCATCGTTTGTGTGTTTAGATCTAATTTGTGGGCCCGGTCAAATATCCCTCTTCCACATTTGAAAATTGTATTCCTCCTCAGTGGGGATGCAAACCAGCTGGGGTCATTTGGGAGGATTGTCAGTTGATTTAATAGTCTCAGTAAGAGTGGAGACTTGCTCTGTCGCTCTCACTGTGTCTTTGTCCCTCCTCCTCCTCAGACTCAGCCCCTCATGCCCTGTCTCCATGGCACAGCCACAGCCTTTAACATCAAAACAAACAGTGACTGTGCCCCGGCTTCAAGCACATTATTGTAATTTGGGGGAAGTGGAGCAACATCTTGGCTCAGTGGCTTTGCTTCTCTCACGACTTACAGAAATAAATCAGTCCTCCAACATCCCACCTAAGCAATTACAAAAGGAGGAGAAAATGTTAAAACAGGTCACCTCTCACAAAACCTCTGTAACTGCAACCATATGCAGAGCTCGTGTTTAGGTTGGCTTTAACTTTTTCAAACACCAACATCTATTTATGTGGTGATGCAGAACGTGTCCTTCCCTTGAACCCTGGCTGTGACGTGGGTCTACTGTTGACTGACTCGTGATCAAACAGATGTAACCACTTCTTCTACGGGTGAATATTTGACGGGCTGCAGTCTGGTGAGGCAAAACACAGACGAATCCAAACAAATTTCTCCGTTTTCACACTCTTGTTTTGATAACGTCGATAAATCATGCATGAAATCCAAGGATAAACATTGTCCGACCAAGTGCCATGGGGAAAAAATATATCAAGTTCACTGCAGATGTTTTTTTCACCAGCAGCCCATCCAGCCACAGCGCTGCATTACCACCCTCTTGCACATGTGAGCACGCGACCACTTCCTCTGTAGCGGCCTTCCTGCCTCATTTCAAGATCCTGTGACACCAAAACTAGGCGAACGCATAGAACCTAGAGTAAAACCTTCTCATGAGCTAATGTTATGTGAAGGGATGTAGCTTGCACAGCCATGATGAAGATGAAGATTGAACAGCATGTCAGATCCTGTAGAAGCTGTGCAAGGTCCTTAAATGTCCTTAAAAATACAGCAGCTTGGGCTTTGAAACTTTCACTTTTTGATAATTTGCAAGTGAGGTTTGTCATAATTAGTTTCTATGAAATCCTATCTGAATTATTGGCAGTGCAAGAGTAGTCAACTGCAATACGCCACCCCCCCAAGCCCTGCTCTAATTTTAAAGCTTGTGAACCGAGAGCTAAACTGACGCTTATTCTCAGATATATCCATCCTCGAAGGGTGGGACAACAAATTAAACATAAGACGAGAGAAGCTGTTGAGTGGGGAACAAAGAGATGCCACAGCAGAAAAAGAGGAAAAAGAGACAGGAGTGATGTTCATTTACAAAAAGAGATATCAGAGAAGGCTGAGGTGCTACGAATTAAAGGGACAGCAAATTATGCAGAAATATGCAGATGTACCCTGACTGCTATTTTTTGCCTCTTGACCTTCTTCTAATTAGAGGCGAGTGAGTTGCCTCTTGGAAAATAGATTAGACGGAGATTAGCAAGTCTTGGATGTCAGTGTAACAGTCTTTTCTCCTGCTATCCCTGTGATCTCTTCCTCTCAAGTAAACCATCAGGAGGGCCACGCCGGGCCACAAATGATTTTAACAACGTGCTCGAGCATTAAAATGTGCACATACGAGCAATGCTGCTTTCTTTTTATGAATGAATCCCAATGGTTCGCTGACCGAGGCGCTTTAAATTCCTTTCTTAAAGGTGAATCATCTAAGATTATGAGGGCAGCTCCAAAAATATAAAAGGCAGCAAGACCGCTAACTGCTGCTCACTCTACCTTTCTGCGATACCTATCTTTGGCTGTGGTCACTAACTGCAGTTAGCAAGCTAGCTCAAAATGTAGACAATGGCAGAAAGGTAAACAGGTTTTCACGGTCACCCGCATACAAAACTATTAAATCATGATTATTCTATGTTACAGAGAATTATTTAAGATTTAAAAAGATGTTTTAAAAATGCAGCAGAAGTCAAAGCAAGAACAAAAGCATTCAAATCAAATCAAATTCCATCTTATGTTTTATTTTATAAAGATTTTCTAGTTTTTTTGTTTATCTTAATTGCCTGGAGTTTAAACATAATTGTACAAAAATGCAGCAGGAATGTGCTGTGGGGAACTTTTTAATCTCATAAAATATCAGATGACTGCTCGTGCGAGTCCTTGGCTCAGCCATGTATGAGGAAAAAGAGAAGAAGTCACAATGTGTTGAGGTCCAACTTGGCGGCAGAGTTGGATGTTTTGACAAATACATCAGAGAGTGGGTATAGGCTGATGAGAATGTACAGTGTCATTTTACACCACTGGGCCCATATTCAGCTGTACTTTAATCATTTATTTATGTATGTGCATAGTGAAAGTTTGCACACATGACATTCAGGAAGTTAAAATAACAGACCAGATTAATTAGGATGCTGTCGCCCCCTATTTTCTTAACAGTATTTCTACTGTAGGTTTAGAAAAAGGGCCGTTCAGGTTTTGGGTTTTCATCGGTACAGAAAAAGTCGTCTGAGCACCTCCAAAAGAGCTGTCAGTCAAGCGGATGGTTTTAAAATCCCACGTCAGGATGGGTTTGATGTTGTGAGGCAGCCGGCCGGATGATTTTTCAGGCCGACACTGCGACTGCTTATGTCAACAGATATTTGAATTAACTGTCAGATACATGCATCACATCTTCAGTGAATAAAGTGAAATATGCCTTGAATTGATTCCAGTCTTTTTTTTTGTTATTGCACTGAACTGCATATTAAATTGAAGATGTCATAATACCAGTGTCATAATAGTGTATTTGTTTTACTGTGTAGTACAGTGTTGTATCTGTAATGTTGCTGCTACAGGAATCAGTGCTTGCTTTGTTCAAACATGTGAGTGAGGACACAGTGTAAGTGTGGGTGGAATTACTTACTCTCTCAGGAATCCTTAATGTGAGAAGAACCTCATCAGCTGCAGTAATAATGAGTCATTCTCCCCCAGTACAAATAAACGCCTACTTGGAGAGCCTTGCCCAATGGCCTTGCATGCTACACGTCCCTCTCAGTAAGATGATGCCTCTTATGCTAGCCAGTAGCTTGCACTAATGTTTACGGTGGATGTATCCCTATGGCTTGCAGAGATGCTTTCTTTCAACCATACATAAATAATGTTAGTTTGTTCGCATGTGTTGTTACAGTTACTACCATGTAGCTAATGGCTAACAGCTAGCGAAAGCTGTGTTTGTCTCCAACACAGTCTCTAAACTCTCGGACACTGTTCGCATTGTCTCTGTCTCCAGTCGCCACATGTTTCCAGACTTTTTACTGTGACAACCAAGCTCCATCGTAATATTATTAACATTAAACTTGCTTCAAACGCCATTGCATAGCGGACTGAAGCGGAGCTAACTAGTTAGCCAATTTCCAGCTGACTTAACTATACTAGTAGGCAACTGTAAATACTATCAAACTGCGGTGACACTTACCTGTGGCTCGGTTGCAGTTGCTGGGTTCAGTATGGTTGGTACTGATCCTTTCACGAGGGTCAGTGTCGAGGCAAAGACAGCTTTGTACTGACCCTCGTTACTGAAGCAGTCTGATGTGAAGTGGTTAGCATGAACATGAACCGTAGCCGGCACGTTGTCCTTAAAAAATGAAACGCAACCACTGTCTCTTCTGTTCTTCTGTAGCTGGGACAGAATATATACTGATGTTGATTTGTACAATCTACAACAGAGCAATTTGCGCGTCTAACTCTGAGCGAACTGAGCTAACTGAGCTAAACACTGCTATCTCACTGCTGGACACGCCGAACTTCACCTCGGGGATGAACGCCCCCCTCTCAGATATCTCCTATCACCGCGCAGAGGAGGTCGACCTATGAAAATGACTCCTTTCGTTACGTAACGACAGGAGCTGAATCTGAACAGCTTGTAGGAGCGCCGTTTTACCAGTGGGTGGGCTGCAGAGGCCATGCAGGAATCGCTTGTTTTCCTCATTCTGGGAGTTGGCAGGCTCAGGGAGGACCAGTTTAAACATGTAGAGACCAGAGAGGGTTGTGTTTTTCATAATATAGGACATTTAAGTATACTTTAATTGTATGTGTCTTCAAGAAAATGTTTGTATGCTTTAAGGGTCAAAAACACAAATTCTTTCTCATGCTGTCCATTGTCTCTGTCTGCAAGTCCTGATTAGTGGAGCCAAGAGTACCTTAATCGTGTTTGTTTATTGTCAGTGTTGGATGCCTTGTATTTGACTGCAGGCCAAATCGACCAACGGGTTCAGATAATGAACCTGAACTTGAATCTGAGGTCTGCAGCACCTCTAACTACCCTCTGTCTGAACAGTCTCTTTCAGGTCCCCTCCTAAAATGCCCCGTCTGCTCTGATTGGTCAGCTTTCACAGACCTGAGCACACACCACCCATTTTATTTTCGCATCAGTCTTGCTGGTGTTTTTGCAACCATGGCCATGGTTAAGGGCAGTGACAGTATAGTTGTGACATCACAACCTCATAGAAGTCAGGACAGCTTGTTTAAAGGTACAGTTTCTGAATGTACGCTTCACTTCACTCCACTCACATTTCTCTGTCGATCGAACATTTTATATAGTGCATAGCCCAGCTTTAAAATAGCATATATATATATATAATACAATATAATAAAAGACATATCACTTTCCATGAAGCATGTGCAATGTGTAGGGTAGTTCATTTGTGAGTTTTGTTCCCGATGCTTTTGGTTGGTGACCAGTCTGTGACAAACTGGGACAAAACAGTCAACAATCTTGATAACTATTGAACTGAACTGTTCTAATCAGTTTTTGCAGTGTTATAGTTAATGCCATCGCATACAGTTTATTATTTACACATATAACAGTCACAGAGCAACGCTATAATTCTTTTGGAATTTAATTCCAATGTCTGAAAGCTGTGTTTTTAGTCTGTAGTGCCTCCTGAACATGCCTGGCACTGCTGAAGACTCCACTATGTTCACCAGCTGCTCACTAACTGTGTCATTGTTTTGTATGTCATTTCTTTAGCTGCTTTCAAAGTGTATCGGTATTGTTAACGATGTTGCTGATTAAAGGCGTCTTGTAGTAGAAAAAGCATAATGAGCAACAACGAAACATCATTTAAAAGTAATGCTGTTTCTGTACACTGAGGTTATAAGGGATCGCAAGAAGAAACGCTGCAGCATGTCAGCTAATGAGCTTGCTACTTCCCCAACATAAGGCCCAGTGAGTTGCTGTTTATTGACATTGCAGTGTTTATAGATGTTTTATTGATATAACAGCGTCATAACACCGATGGTAAAAAGGTATTTTATTGTCAGAGTCGACTTCATGTTTCCCAGTTCTGTCTGGAGTTCTTATTTCTCGTCTCAATCTTGGGGGCACATATTTGCCTTGTTTTCTTCATGATGTGAGTTCCACTCAAGGCTATTTTGATAAAGCCCATGTGATCCTCTGGGAACAGTGATGGAGCCGATTGATCCAGGGTCATTTGGTTTTTACACCCTGAACTGAAGTATGCAGGTTACCGTGGTGATCTACCCTGCCATCTACCTGACAGTCTACCTCACCAGTTACCTCTCAAGTCCCACAGTGAAGTGTTGCAGCACACCTGTCAGGTGTCGCGCACACTGTTTTGAAAATAGTTCACTGTTAAAGAGAGTGTCAAGGCCAAGTTCAAAGCTGATCTTTACCCTCATTACTGACAGCTATGGATGACATTTGCACAGATAAACACGGGGAGTACAATGCTCGCGAAATCTCCAATAGCTTGTGTCACTGAGGCATAATGCAATTAACAAGATGAAAGCCAGTCCCATATGTTTATGCTGGGGCTCATCCAATTACAGCCGAGGCGCTGTGGTAAATCCAAGCTCCTTTGTTGATCTTTTTCACGGATGGTCACACTTGTTGAGCTACATAGCTGAGCAGCGTCCCTTTGAGGGTGCTGGGTGCTGTTTACATGCGTTTGTATATGTTGTGTGTGCATACGAATGTGTGTGTGCTCTTTGTGCCGGCACTGAATGTACAGTAAACATGACCCCTCGGCTGCAGGACGCTGGCTGAACAAGTCTGATGGTGAAGAAGGGCACGCAGGATCAGTGACTTGGTTAAAGGTTGCCTGAATCTGTTGATAAGCTCTGCCGACAATAATCATGGCAATGGAGAATTTGTTGATACTATTCCAAAAAAAAAAGAGGTCATAACATAACTGGAAGCCAGTGTTCTCAGAACAGCTCAATTCAGCAGCACTAGAGTTCAAATCTATACTGAATCTCAACTAAGACTGATGGAAGAATTCACCAAAGCTGATTTTTTTTTTTTTTTTTGACAATGATTTCCGCTATCAACCTGATAATTGCTTGTTGAATTATGGAGATACAATTTCACAATATTTAATTTATCTTTTTATCAGTAGCATTTTACTCAACTTGATGGCTGGGGTAACGGTTAAAAACAGGGTTAGGTTTTAGGGTTTAGGGCTTGCAATTTCAATTTTTCTGTGTACTGCTATAGGCAGAATTAAGAGCTATCATTTATTTGAAAAGTCAACCTGTCAACTGAGGTGTTCCGGTAGCTGAACGGGCCTTTGTTGCACATAGTTCCACATTTTCCTCCTCTCTTACCCAATTCCCTGTCATCCTTACTGTCAAGAACCTAATACAAAAGGGATCAATGGCCCAAACTGTTTAAAACTGAGGCCGTGCATTGAAGAACATCACATATTTAACTTAACATTCATCTTTTCCTAAACCTTAAAGTAGTTTTGTTGCCTAAATAAACCAAACTGTAATCGTTACATTTTTATTTTCTTTGACATAATGAAAAAGGTCACCTGACTCTAGCTCTGCAGGCAGGATTGGTCATTGCCGCATGCTGTGTGCATAGTTGTTGGTTGTTGGTGAATGCAAACATTCAGAAATGTTTGAATGTTTCATCACTCTCCACTTATTTAATGGGCATTCACCCAGCTTCCTCTGAGACGTATGAGATCTTTGATGACCTATCAGTCGGTTGGTGGCCAGTCAGTCAGTCTTGTTCTGACTTCTGTGATGGGGAATTCAGAGCAGATTATCAATAATTATAGTCACTAAATGTTTATCTCAGTCAGATGAGGACTAGCTCAAATGTCACCAGCAGCAGGATTTTCTTACAGATTCTCCCAACATGCAACATTCCCCATGTAAAACCTTGCCCCAGTTTTTATAAGTTATATGATAGAAAATGACATTTGTAGACCAGCACTTTACATTTCTCTCACAAGCAGGGAAACCACAACAATAGTTCGGACTCAATTGCACGACAAGACAGTGGATAGGGCAAGGTAATAGTCTTTTCTCGGAAAATGGGTTCAGTACACAGGTATTCAGTCAGCGGGGCAAACACATCAGACAGGGAGCAGGCAGGCAAGAAGGTCTGTACACGGGTGGTCATTCAGCGAAGGCAGACGAATCAGGCAGGGAGTAAGCAGAGGCAAAGTCGTAGGGAACACGGCTGAAGGCAATAACCAGGAAACCCTAGGAGACGATCTGGATCAACAGCTGGGACGTTTCTGCACCGAGACAAGAAGACGAACTGGCAACGAACAGGGGAAACACATGGACTATAAATACACGCACACTACCACCAGGTGAAACAGATCGGGGAGGAGACCGACAATCAGGGAAGAGTGCGAAATCAAATGAGCAGGGAAGGGGTGTCAGGAATGAGAGGAAAGGGAAATACACAGGACCAAAGAACAAGGAACAACTAAGATCTAAACTGAGACACAACAATTTCAATCTTTACATTTACTTGTCTGAATCGTCCGGGCATCCATCACATCCTCGTTCCTAAACTAGGTCGATTGTCAGCGTCTCCCAAAAAGACACATATCACTGTGCCCGAAACAACACGCAGCATTATGACAATGCAATGTACCTTCGTCATATGGTCACAGTTTGGTTAAGGGAAAAAAAAAATACTTGGTTAACTTGGAAAACATTGTGGTTTGGGTTAAAATCAGTTTAGAAGTGATTTATACATGTGGATTGCTGAAATGTTTTTTTTTTTTATACAGAATCCCTTTAAGTCAAAGAACTACTTCTTCCACCACTGAGAATATGATGTTGACTAAGGCAAATGGGAAAAAAATCATAATTCCCATGTCAGTCATGAAGTAATGTCCAACAGGCTAAAGGTTTTAAGTTATCTTAAAAAAAATAAAGTCAGGGGGAAAGTCACTGACCTTATATTCTGCTGTTATTTCACTATTCGTATGTTCTCACACTCTAACAGGCGGTACATCATTTATCCATCAGGATTATTAGGTAACGTCTCACGGGATTGTTTTTGTTTAGTATTAATGCAGCCCAGCGCAGTGAGATCTGATACTACAGATAAACTCAGACCACCAAGTGAACATAAAAGTCCTTTTAATAGAACGGAGGAAAGCAATTTCTCTTTTTCCTCGGGTCTCTGCTGTGAAATGGGTCAACGGTGGAGGTTTCTGTTTGTTCTTTCATCGGCTGCAAAGTGGCTGGGAGCCTTTATTGTTATCTTTTCTTTATCACATCATTGTTGGGACGGGATGGGTCTGCGAGGCTCTATTGTTGTCCAAGGCTCCGTTAAAGGCCGTTTTCTACGTGTGTTCACTGCGTTCATGTTAGAACTTCCTTCCTGCCATTCACCGTTGATGTCATCGGTGCTATTTCAAGAGCACATCGCAAACTGTCATCGTTGTGTAACTCAGTGGGTGTGGAAGACTGAGAGAAAGGTTTGCTGGTTGTGTGAAGGACGGGTTAAAACTCCAGTGCACTCCGCTTATTTATCTGATCTCGAGTTTGTTCGAAAGCGATCATAAAAAACACAAATATATGAGAGAAAATACGAGACAATATCATGACGATACATAACCATAGATACAGTCGTCATAACAAAGAAATCAAAACACTGACCCCCCTCTTTGAATGTTTGAAAGAGTGAACTGAAAGATAATCTGAGAGCAAATAACATTTCTGCCCCTCTTTGTTCACAGCTAGACGTTCTGACTAATGGACAAATGTTGGATTATGCAGAATCCAGTGTGATGTGGCTGGAAAGCTACACATGCTCTTATCTTGCCCTGTGTCTGCCAACATGCAGTTATCTGGGCACCATGTTTGCGCAGGTATCTGGCTATGCTCAAATTATAAAATGACTGCAAATAAATTGTGCTTTTGTGCAGGGGCAACAGTCACAGAGAGTCAGCACAGTCCGGTTAAATGCTGGGATTTTTAAGAGGGTCAAGGACTTCTATAGAAGGTCTGAGGGTCATTAGCCTGAACAGGAAGATCAAAGATAAGTTAACCGTACACTTCAAAGACAGAATTCAATACAAAACAAAAATAATAAATAAATAATTCCAAGAAATCGGAAAATCACACATACTGTAAGTGAACATGTCCAAAGAGCATTTTGTCGTTTCATCTCCGACTCCATCGTTGGTGGCAGGAGAAGACTGAAATACATCTTTCAACAAAAAAAATACATATTTTCTATGTTCAGGAGGGGAAACAACAACCTCTCTAAATATGTCACAGAGAATGTAGTTTTTTCCCATCAGATTCCTAGATTTATATCTGAGTAGTGTGTAGAGACATGCAATACCTGAACCTGTCCTCATCAGAAAAACAGCCACATGGGTTGAAATTGAGACCAGCTTATTACAACCCATATGTATGTTTGTTGTTAGGTGACAACTTCTAGTGGCTGTAGTAAATATTACAGTTGCAAAGGAGGAAGTGAGGATATAGTAAAAAGAGCAAAAAGTCTGTATAAGGAGGAGGTCATGGGGCGGACGGTCAGGTTAAACAAAGACTTTACATTTTTACAGATTCAAACTGTCTTCCTGCACACACATTTGGAATAGTGGACCTTCAAACTTCTGTTTAACAATGCCAGCTGTCTGTTAAAGCATCTGTCACAGAGGTCTGTTTGTCCCCGAATGGAAACACATACAGCTGATGGTCTAAACAAAAATCATTACGAGGTTGTAGATAAAAAACACACAGCCACGAAGGTTGACTCTGCCGTTTTTTTGGCATCCTGCCTTAGTAAACAAAATTTCCCCACGATTCTCGACAATGCTGATACTCTTTTATACACACACATCCTTGTCCTGTGAATGTACTGTTTATATCACTTAGCACCCGTTAAAACTTCAGCCTTTTGTAAGCTGTGCATAAACACGCACAGACCCACAAAGCGGTGTCAGAGCGGGAATTAAGTGCCTGTTGTGATAACGAGATGGTTTATTTTAGTCCAGAGGGATAAATACTGTAGTATTTCTGAGAAGCAGAGATATGAGGACCATGCACTGCAGCTCTCGTATGTAAAAGGAGCACATACACAAGGCATGCCCCAATACACTGAGAAAGATAATCCTACCATGTGTTTGGTGCTTGTCGTCCCTTGTACAAAGTGTGGGATGCTGCCTTCTGCTGCATGCAGAATAGTGCCATTCAAGCATTGTGGGTGTTTGCAGTATCAATGTCTGCTTTGATGTTATTTTGGAAATGCTGGCATGGAAAAAAATGTAAAATTAAGTTTTTGTGTGAAACAGATTTTCTGACTGAGAAACGAAGAAAAGTGTCTTGAGTATTCACATCCAGGCTCTGATAGGAGAAAGGAAACAGAGAGATGGAAAAAATTCCATTGCAGCCTTATTTGGACTCAAACGTCCAACGTTCAACACAAGGAGACGACAACCAATATTCCCAAAGAGGCTGGTCTTGTTTTGACACACAATGTTATTATGCTATTAAATTGTTCTGGATATTAATTTAAATAAATAGAATTATCAATATAACCCAGACAAAATGCATTAATGTAGTAAAAACAAGTTTGGTACTCAGGTAAAATCTTCACAGTCGGTTCCCTTCATAGTCTTAACATTATGACAACATACACTTGGGGCAAAGATAAGCCAGTCAAAATGAAGGACTTGGTCGATGTTAGTGGGAGTTCAGTATTTGTTATCGTTTTCTCAAAGTCTTGGGGGGAAAGTAAACACATCGGCAGCCACATGCAGAGTGAGATTAAGTTTTTATTCATTGAACCATTAGATGTATCATATAGACAGAGTCCCCAAGTGAAGGTCTGACTGACACACAACAATATCTGATTATATGTTACCTGCCAAACATTTCAATCTTGAGAAAAATAAAGCTCTACTTCCACAAAACAACTGCTGCTTCTTTTTTTTTTTTTTTTTACTTCCAAGGGACATTATCAACTATTGTGGGCCTAAACGCCTTTGGACACAACTGGATAGACCTGCATCCAATCAGAGCGTTGAAATGTGTGACGCACCGCTGAGCAACACATGCAAGTTGGGGCAGTCCTTGATCCATTTTCAGTGAAATACAATGCTGGCCTGGTAGAAAAAAAAAGTACTTAAATTACAGCTAGACAGTGTGCTCTAAAATGCATAAAAACACTTGAGGCGAGAAATAGACCTGGGCCCATATTCACAAAGACTTTTATCTTAACGTTAGGAGTACTCCAAAATTGGACTAAAAGTTTTTATGTAGGAGTTGTTTCCTAAAAGTAATTCACAAAGCCGCTGAGACCTACTTTTAGTTATGAAAACAGTGAACTCCTAAACTTGAAGTAACTCTCTGTTGCTATGGATGACGTCAACTTACAAGGACGCACTTAGAAGCGGTGACAGCGGTGATTGGTTGTTGAGTGACAGGGCAGCCCATTGAAAAGTCATTTGGGCTAAGCAATGCATGAAGTGAAAATAAGGAAGTTGCCTACAAGCCCATGACAAAGATATTGGATAAAGAAATGTATTTATGAGGAGAATT
>OMLP01040151.1:0-20659 GCA_900302685.1 Spondyliosoma cantharus | reverse complement strand
AAATACAATTCACTTGGGCTGAATGTGAACGTGACAAGACTAGTTAAGCTAAGGTTAGCCAGCACGCAGTTGGATTCAGACAGAGTGGATGAGCGGAATATTGAAATGGTTACAAAGTCAGAGAAGCAGTCGGGAGGCAACGCTGGCCCTGGCAGGTCAGATGAATTGATGCTGAAGAGGAGTCAGAGTCAGCAGTCGAGTCGCAGACGCTAGCCCTGGAGCCAGGTTATCTCAGTCTGGGCTTTCAGCTGCCATCAAGACTACAAACCACACAGGCTCATCCATCTCACTGAAATGGTTTGTGTACAGTATAATGTGTGTACATACTTGTGCATTCTTCTTCTTGTTTTATTGTTGCTAATGTTGTTATACCTGAGGTAGGTTTTTCATTAATTATGTTATTTGCAGCTGGTGTTCTTTGGGGTAATTTGGTTTTGTATCTAGTTGTACATGGAAAAGTTTGGAAAAACTCTGTCACAGTACAGGATTTATAATTGGAACCGTCTGTTCCCACTGAGCTTGACAGGAAGGATTGGTGTATCACCTGCGCGCAATTTTGAAAAAATTCGTGTTATATGAACACACATTGAAGCGACTGGGCTGGATAAGCCAATGTAGATACATAACTAAACAAAGCCTGCCGTCTCTTTGGAATGAATGTGTTATAATGTGAAAGTTTTAGTGTGACACCATCGAATGCATGTCCCATTGTGCTGCTGTTTAAGGCTTAGCTGAGGTCATGGTCAGATTAAATGGAAATGCAAATTGATGCTTAGTTACTGTTACTGAAAGCAGAAAAATAGATCTGCATGTTTCCTCTGTGCTGCAAGGACATCAATTTGCAAGAAGAAAATAGACTCAAGTTATATTTCCGATAAAGCATAGGGGGATAGGTGGCACAGACAGAATAGGAGAGGACGAGAAGAGAATGAATAATGGCCTACTTTATTCACTCCCAAAGGATACACACACAAATCAGATATATTATAGTAATGGATGAATACATAAACTATGTTTTGTATAAAAAGGCGTACAGGTGCTATCCATCATCATAATCTAGGATATAAAAGATTGCAGGTGACCTGCAGCTGAGCGTGTCACAGAATGTGCTTGGTGGAAAATGCCCATTAGAGCGGTCCATGGTTTTTTATTCTGAAGGATGAACACCTTAAGCCTTCTATACAAAGGAGTTTCAGGTGCATGAGTTTGGCCTTTGCTCTTAAGAAATAGGAAAACTATGTCAAGCCTCAGTGAGTCTTATGTCAGAAATGACTGACCAATGAAAAACAAATTGGAGAGGAAGTGCACCAGGATATTTGGTTTGTTGCCTGTGCCATGTGGGACATAGGAATACAATTTATTTATAAAAAATAAATGAATGTCAAAGACATGACAGTGTTTATGTTGGATCCGATATTGTTATTTATGCCTCTTTATTTCAAGCTCAGTTTCACATTTTTGTGAATCTGCTGGTGTTTACACAACACTGAAGAACAAGCCTGACAAGTGACAGAGACAGTGTTTAAATATTGCAGAGCGGAGGGGGACGTGTTGAAGTGTCTTTGTTTATGGTGGTTATGGTGGTGCCTCCGGGGGAGACTTTGGAAAAGAGGTGACCTGGGTGGGAAAAGTCGGCCATGATTTTTCTTGCTCTCGTTTTCATTGTGTGGGCAGATAATATCGAGCTCTGCACATCGCGCAAATAGCCGGAGCCTCCACTTATAGAGCAATGTTGCAGAGCCAAACAACACTGTGATTGAGGATGTGATGATGGATTCCATGATTGCAGTGTTGAACATGAGCAGTACAGTCTGTAGCAGCCTGAAGTTTTCCAGCTGTCTCACGAAGCACATACGCTGCTGGGCTTTCTTGATGATAAATGGCATGGTGCTGTCCCATTTCAGGTTCTGCTGGATGACAGTTCACAGTAGTTCATCGAGGACTCATTCCCTGAAGATGAGACCCTCCAGAGGGGTGTCTGCGCGCACACTCATTACTGACGTGAAAACGCAGCATTCTTGCTTTCATAGATGCTGAACAGCTGTCTTTAATCACATGGAGGGGAAACTAATTACAAGCAAAGTAATACACTTTGAGCACTGTCATTTTCAGAGCAATTTAAGTCTGCCTGCTGTGATCAAATGCGGATGGCAGGTATTGAGTGTTTGAATAGCTGTTTCCTGTAATTGGGCTTCAGAGTGAGTTTAGGTTTATTTGCCGAACCTGGACACAGCAAGCAACGGTTTTAGGACTCAGTGTGACCTGAGTAACTCTACACATTACATGATCTTTGGGTAATTTTTATGAATCGAGTTCATTATACTTTTTCGGATTCTTTTGCTAATCTAAGCTATAAAACGTATATTTTTGTGGCTCAGGGGTAGAGCCAGCGCCATGTTATCGCGAGGTCGCTGGTTTGATTTCCCCTGGTCGGCATGTCGAAGTGTCCTTGGGCCAGACACCGAACCCCAAACTGCTCCTGATGTTCTTGGCGGCACCATGCACGGCAGCCACCGTCATCAGTGTATGAATGTATAAATTACTGTAAGTCGCTTTGGACGAAGGTGTCTGTTAAATGCTCTTGTCTGGATCAAATAATTATTTGATTACCATTTACAGTCCTTTAACTATTATTTTATTTGTATGTTTACATGTGTACCATTTAAGTTCAGATTCATGGCAAATGGACTTGCATTTCTTTAGCCCTTTCCAGTCTACTGACCGCTCTAAGTGCTTTTCAACACTTGCCTATCAACACACACATTTATACACTGATGTCATCCACGGTGGTGACCTGCTCATCAGGAGCAATTTGGGGTTCAGTATTTTGCAGAGGAAGGAATTGAACCAGTGACCTATAATTACTGGACGCTCCACCTGCTGAGCCACAGCTGCCCCAAAACAATTTAAAGGCAATTATAGGAACATAAACAAGGACACGTTGTAGCCCGCTTATTGCCTACAGCCCAGAGGGGCTGGAGAATGCTACTAAATCGAGAAATACATGATGTGGCACAAAATACTTCGTCTTTAACAAAGTTTTCAGTTCCGTACAGACCTTCTGCAGATCAACATTTTTATGTAAATCTCTCTCTTTTATTGACATTTTATAATGACATCTGTGCTTGAGTATGTGTTTTATCTGTAGTCTTCATTTAATTTGTTTATGCTGCATGGGGGCTGTGCTGCAAATCAATATTATATAATTATCATAACGTGATTGTTCTCTTATGTTTTCCTGGTTTTAAAGGCTGCACGACTGTTTTCTTTACTGAACGTACCAGACTGTTCTACTCGTGTAATACTAACCTTTAACAACTTAGTAATTATACCCACTTTACAAATGTTTTATCTATCAAACATCCCATTTTGTTAATATCTTGTAAAGTGCAAATAGTCAGCTCTATAGAGTGCCACAATTAATTAGAATATTGTCTAAATCACAATATGGCCAAATGTAATATCCAAATTGTAGTAGTGTGTCACAACATACAATTATAAATGATTATATCCCAAACGAACCTACAGATCTTTAATTTCTCCAGAAGTAAGAGGATCAGGGTTGTTTGGTACCAGAGCCCAGAAAAATGACATCATAACTTGAATATATTTTTCAGTGAAAATGAAATGGCAAAATGGCCAGTTCCACCTAAATCATGACTCATTTAAGTACTGCATCACAGGCACAAACATGGTAGCTGTATAGGTTCAAATCAGCTAAAAGCCTCTGAAGATTAATACTTGTGCCATTACCACCAGAAAGTGGAACAGTGGCAAATTGCTCCCAAATTTGTTGCAACTTTGCTATTAGTCACTTCCATTTTTTTAGAATTGTTCTAAGCTTCGGAACTTCACTAGAAAGTAGGTATCTACATGGTTCATCGGTAGATGGATGTCATATAGAAACACATTATCATTTATCATCCAAAAGCACACTACAAGTCCGTCTGTGTTATCCAATATCCATTGGATCCAATCCATAATATTGACTTTTCCCCAATGTACTGTTAATAGGCTAAAGAAACCCTTTGATGGATGCATCCTTATCGCTGAAATACATTTTGGAAATTAAAGTTTTTGCAAACCACAGATACGCTGAAACTTTGCATGTCTTTATGTTGCACTTCTATGTTTCTTTGGGTTCAATTTTCACTCTCAGAGTGTTTTCACTCTGTTCAGGTTTGAGTACAGAAACCAGTTGGTTAGGTTTAGGAAACAATCACATTTTGGCTAAAAATACTTGTCCACAAACTTAAGCTGGAGATGTCCCAACTTCCCATCAAAAATATCCGGTTTTGTCACCACAAACACATCAGAAATATCCAGTGGTTTCACACAATCTTAAAACATGGTCTGCAGTCACAGGCTTGTCAGCCTTCTCACCTGTATCCCCACCACCACCACCTTCAAATTTAAAAGTCACTGTCACACGCATGAACATAACAAGACATGTTTTGGATGTGACATCATGTGATGGCAGAGGAAAGTCACTACAGTATGCTTTTTCAAATACGGTCACCCAGCTTACGAAAGATTTACATTAATCAAAGACGTGTTCTTGGATTCTTCTGAAATTGAAAATGGCACAAAAATGTATTATGTAGACACAACATTTATTTACAAAACTATTGCAACCCCCACAGCGTTCATAAATCTTCTGTCTGAAACATAAATAAGGCACGTTGACGTATTGGTATGTGTTTCATCATGTTGAGTGGTTGTTGGCTCGCGTATTGAAACCATTCACCTCGACTTCCAGGGAATATACTAACAACAAGACTTTGGCTTGTGCACACACCTACAGCCTACAGCAATACATGATATACATCTCTGACATTTTACAAACACAACCTAGCGCAACTGCAGCATTTGTTGACAGCGTTTGGATTTATCGCTTCAGGATGACGCCCGTGGAACACAGACACAAAGGCAGCTTGAACGTGGCATTTTAAAATTCTGTAAATGAACGTCTGCTGCTTGTATTCATAGAAAATATATCTCCTTTTAGTGTTGTTCATCAGTGCTTTTTGTACACAATAAAATAAGCCAAAGTAGAAATGTAAACAGTATTTGCCAAAAAACAAACAAACTTAACACACAAATAAAGACCAACTCTACAAATATAAACATTCCCTGCCAAATGTGCACCAATACTAAGTGACCTGTGTGGCATCGGTTTTATGCTAATGCAGATGTCTCTACTTCGTCTTGGTTATGAGATTTCCCATCCTATGAAAGAATTTCTCCAGCTTATTTTCATGGTGCCCTCGTGCAGCCCGGGTGAGGTTGTGTTCAATAGATGCCTCACCTTTGGGAAGGCCTGTGGTTTTCTCCTGAGAGCGTGTCGATCCAAAGCTACGTGGTGCAGGGTGTATGGGCTGTTTCTTTTCGCTCGAGTAAAGAGACTCGTATCTGCTGTAAAGGCGTTTGTCGCCGCCTCGATCTTTGCTCCAGCTTGCCGCTTCGATGCCGGGCCTCTGGCTTTGGTCAAGTACGCTGGGTTTCACAGTGTTTCTCTGCGGTGGATTTTGGTGCTCCTCCATTCCGAAACGAGGTTTTGAAGATTGAAAGTGGTCATCGATCCGGTTCCTCTGGCGTTCGGAGGAAGACCTGGCAGTGATGGTTGTTCTTTGGCAAAGATTTCCTCGTCCGTCTGATGTCCTCTCCTCATCCTCAGCTGTTAGAGTGTCTGTACTGGTGCTTGACTTTATACTTGATGCTTCCATGGCACCAACTGAATCCTCTTTTTTCTCCGGTATGTTCAATAGGGATTTTATTTTCTTCGTACTCTTCTTTAGAAAATGCTGAGAGCCCATGTGACTTGATTTAGCTGTCGGATCTTTGTCATTTTCAACCAGAGCTGCTGCAGACACAGTCCTGCTTGGTGACTCCTGCCACATGGGACTACTCGGGCTCTTTGGGCCTGTGATGCTCTGGACATCATAATGAGAGACGGACCTCTGATCTTCGTTCAGATTCATCCCGAATCCTCCATTCTGTGCATTGATCCCTCCTGCACTTCTATTTACTTGCATCTTTGAATACACTCCATATGAGTGACCTGGGGAGTCATGCGCGTACTCTGTGTTTGATCTCGGATCTGCCACGCTGTGCCTTTTCTGCCAGCTATCTGACAGGATGTCAGGGTTTGTTATCATGTGTCCACCTTTAGGTCTGCCCAGGCTAGTGTACATAGCTTGGTAAGAGTTTCTACCTGGACTGTAACTTGTGTTATTCTGACCATCATCCAAAATCAAACTTTGCCTCTTTAACATGAACTCCTCGTTACTCATTCTGTTTTCAGCTGCTGCAGTCGGACTCCACTGCATGGATGAGTAGTGCAAAGGTGCGTTCGGTGCTCCTGAGGAGTTGAGACCATGTCTGTTTGGTTCCATTTGCTCTGGGATGGTGGACCTGAGAACAAGGGAAGACCTCATTCTTCCCTGCATGAAGGTGCCAGCTTTGTCCAGTGGGTCACACTGGTCTAAATAGTCACAAGAGTCTCCAAATGGGACGTCAGGATTGTTGAGGTAGGACTCAATTCTCAATGAGCGCATGAATGACTTAGAAGTATTCTCCAGTGTTGGCATGTTTGGCTGCATGGACTGAATCTGTTTGTCGTTGCAATTGTATGTCTGATGTATGTTCTGACCTCTGTTCTGTCCCATCTGGAAGTAATTGTCCCTGGGGTAGTTGTTTGGTGCTATCCCTGTCTCCTTAGAGATATTCCAGTTGCTCGCCCTTGGCCTGATGTTCTGCGGCAGACATCCATCTTGTCTCTCACCAGCATAGCTGTGCCTTTTCAAGTAGTTCATCGCCTCTGTAGACTGAAACTGGGGGGACATCTGGTTGTGAACACTGATCCCATTCTCCATCCAGGGCCCAAGCTTGTGAGGGTCCTCCTCAAAGAGCCTCTCCTCAGGGTCTCTTGTGCTCAGTCTCCTCTCACAAGTCTTCCTGTAGACTGTGTCCAGAGTGTGCCTCAACTGGTCACTGCGCTCAATTTTTGGTGCAGAGTTTGGTAAAATCTGTTGCCCGTTTGGCCCGTTGCGTTGGAACAAACCCTCCGGGGGGCACAGTTCAGCCGGCACACTCGACCTGGCAAAGAGTGTTCGAAACTCCTCGTCGTAGCACTTCACCAGATGTCCTTTGATGACCTGCACCATGCTCAGATGGATCTTCTCATACGACCAAGTGAAGCTGCAAAAAAGACACAGAATCAGTTATTAAGTTAATGTGGAGAAAACAGACACAATATGACACAATACACTCTAATACAGGTATTTTTTGTTGCTGCTCCAAGCATTAGTGCCAGAAGTTTGTTTTGTCTCCTCACTCTTAAAAGTATTAAGGTCAAGCGGTGGCACAGAACTACAGGCATAAAGCAAAAACACGACAATGATTTAAAAGTTTGTGTAAAGAGCTGTTTTGTGTCTACATTTCGTCAGCTGTCACATTTTCCAGAAGCCTGTTGTTCACATTCATAAACACAGTTTAGCCACCAACTGCTTCGAAAGACATCAATAAGAAATAATTACAGCAATTCTGAGGAGAGTGACAGTATATGCGGTGCTTTGCTTTGTGAATGCATTTGGTTTGCACCTCAGTGGTCACAGCTCCTCTTGCACTGCAGTCTTATTTACCTGTATGAGCCATAGATTGCTGTGTGGCAGTCGATTAAGAGGAACTTCTGCTCCATTGCTCCGTGAAATTTAGCTCCTGTTCGGCAGAGGTAACTCTGACCCTTCACAGTGCGCACCCTCATGTTCTGCGGTCAGAGCAGTGAAAGGGAAATGTCACAAAAGACGTGTCACTGTTAAATCTTACAGCACAAGGTGATCAGAAGGCATGTCAATCATAAAACATCAGAGGACAGATGTACGGCACAGATATACATCATCCTGAATGATTTAACTGTGCTGAGTCCCAGAGTTGTTGTGTTTGTTGCTGCTGCTGCTGCTACTGTGCAGTAATAGGAATTTAAAGGGTGTGTTTTTATCTTTAGCATCTGCCAGATTAATAATTATGACTCCACCTAGAAAACAGGAGAAACAGGGTTTTGAAATAAGTTCTCACGGAGTGTAAGTTAGAAAGACTGTACCCAGCATTCGTATGCATGATGGGAATCCCAGCTCCTTTCAATGACCCAGATCATTTGACCCAGCTCAGCCATAACAGCAGGCTCTTTCAGCCGCTAAACTACGTTTTATGTAGAACTACTGCTGGCTTTTATAATTTAGCCAAATCTAACATGTTTCATTGATCTACGCACACGTATCACTTAAATTATTAAATACATTTCATTATGTTTGGTATAAAAACTTTGAGGAGTTGACTCCACAGCACTAAAAAACTACTACTACCAGGGTTGGAATTTCGTCATTTTAGGAGCAAGGCCATTTGGCCTTCACTTTTATTTTTTTTTAGGGGCACCGAGGCCACATGACAGGGCACAAAGACCAAAAAGACCTAAAATTCAATGGTTTTACCTTTCATATTGATACCATAACATCCTAATGTATTATTATTTTTTAATATCAAGTTAATGTTACATTAAAAAACATTTTTTTTAAAGTAGGGTTAGGGTTAAGTGAATTTGGTGACACTACACTGAATATTAGTGAAGTTATTGAATATTTTTTGTAGTATCTCTTTTCGGTGTTGGACTTTGTAGACAGTCCCTCTCTCACAGACGGCTGACCATAGAGACCAGTGTTAACGTCCAGCCCGGCGGACCGCTTGTTTTGATGAAAATATGGTTGTAGCTCATTGTCTACCGTTCTACGGAAGGAAAGAGTTGTCGTTTGTGTTTTAACAATGTTTCGCTTATGAGTAACTGATCAGGGAGGTTCAAATCTGTGAATATATTTCCAACTTTACAAAACTAAATCAAACCACTTAAGTCAGTTACGTATTGTATCAAAACCGGCTGAGCTCGCTTGCGCATCTGTGCTGTACGTGTCGTTCTTCCGTTTTGAGATGCTGCTGCTGTTTGAGAGGCTTTCACGTGAGATCGCCGATGTGATGATCAGACTCCACCTGCACGAACTGCAAACTCACTTAAGTTCTATTCAAGGCAAGCCCACTACGCTGCACTGGCGCTTTTTGGGCCGCTGTGAAATTCCCACTCTGACTAACTACTACTACTAAAAAACGTTTGTTATGTCAAATTTACGGTTGTTTGAAAGTTGCTTATTCTACAACCTTACCCCTCCATAGTGGTAGGGTAGGGTGAAGTGTCAGTGCTAAATGGCCAAACAAATTAAATGTTTTTTCAGAGGCAAACTTCAAACCAAGGGTTGTGAGAACGAGCATAAAACAATCGCAGCTAGTTTGCTGATGTCCCGGTAGTTAATTAGCCAGCTAATGTTACATTGTTATTGCTGATTTGTGCGTGACAGCATTTTGATGTACTTCAATGTTGCATTTCCCCCATTTGATGGCATATAACGGCCAAAATGTAACTAAAGTACAGCAGTGAAGTTGTACAGCAGACTGGTGCAGTCGGGCAGGGTAGAAGCAAGTGTTGCTATGTTGCCTACAAAGCCCTGCTAGTAGCCAGGTGATGAAGCAGTGTTCTTATGTTCTTATTTGATGACTTGACTGATAGAATTCATTCACAGTTTTACGCTGTGAAAGTAGGTGGAGCCGTTCGATTAGTGATCGGAAGGTCGCTGGTTCGAATCCAGGCTCCCCTGGGCAGAACTGAGCTACATGTCGAAGTGTCCTTGAGCAAGATAATGAACCCCAAAATTGCTCCTGATGTGCAGTTGGCACCATGCGTGGCGGCCTCTGCCATCAGTAAGGGTCCTGCAATGAGCTGGCGACTCATTTAGGGTGTACCCTGGCCTAACTGGGATAGGCTCCAGAAACCCCCCTGAAAAAGGGGGCAACATCACAGCGGAAAGAGAAAACAAATGACACGCTGTGAATGAAGTGTCTGTGCTTCTCCATCAAATAAATGGCTTTGTAGTAATAGTAACAGTAACGCAAGAAGGTCAGAGTGCACTCTGACAAGTCATTAAATATGAAGCTACAATTGGTTAGCTGTGTCCAAAGAAAAAAACATGTCCACCTCTTAAGAGCCTCCCTGTCTCCTGGCCTAAGCTTCATATTTGGTGTACAGTCATGAGAGTCGGAGCAATCAACTCAAAGCAAGAAAGTAAATGAGTGTATTTCATCAAGGTCAAACATTATTTAATACGTTGTGGCTGCAACAACCACAAAAACCAAATCACATACTTACTCTGAGTTGCTGAATTTTTACATCTTGATTTTCAGCCATTGTGAGGAAACCTTTCAGATGGAAATCATCCAAAAGCACGTAGACGGGGACTCCTCGTATAGAGGCATCGACAACTTCTTTGAATATATCCACATCGGTGAACTTGTCCATCACGATGGCAACGACCTGCAGTGACAAGGTGAAAAAAATCAAGATCAGTTCAACGTGACAAAAGACCTGTGGAGTGCTGTGGACGGCCCATTTAAGAGCTCAGTCACTGTTATCATTTATGATCTAAACACGAATCATAGAAACTAGCTAGAAACAAACCACAGTGTGATGCAAATAACAAAGAAAGTTTCAGACGGGGAAAGCAGCCGATATGATTTTTCACAGAGATCAATACAGAGAAGAAAATGAGAAATCTGGGGCGAATATATTTCTGTGACTCCTGGAACACTTTTCCTATATTTGTGGCGTTTCATTTTACTCTAGGCTCAGTGATGGATAATGACAGTTCATCAAAACAAAAAAGACGATTTGAACTCTTATGAAGCATCAACATTATACCGCGTTTCAGTAGCATTAAATGAGCTCCTAATGATCTCATTTCTGACTATATTCACATGTTGTTGAGACAAATTCCCCCTCCTCTGTGTTGTGTGGGAGGTTTAAGATGTCTGGGTCTCAGGTTGATAAGTGTTAGTCAGTCTTAATCATGTACGCATCGTCCAACAAGTGAGTTATTCAGCATTCCAGCTGTTGTGTCCCCTGACATTTTACTCCGCATTTCATTTTAATTGCACAGGTTGTAATCACGGGGTGGAGACAAGGGGTTTCATTCGCACTTTGTGAGCTTTAAAAAGAGTTTGTTTTTGTTTTTTTCCCCGAGTGTGCTTTTGTTTGATTAAAAGCCTGTGCAGCTGTAACAAGGAAACAAAGTACTAATTGCTAACCACAATTTTGAGCCACAAAACTAGTTCATGATTCATCATGACTCAATTGGTGAGCTAAATGAGGCATTATGGGAATGATATGACCTTATAATGGCACTGTGTGCGGTCCACAGGTTGCCAAACCAGATTTGACCTCAACAACCCCCGACAGCCACTCCCTCTGGAGCTACCTTGAGGGGGAAAAACTCCTAGAGACATACTTCAGAAGAGCATGAATCACCTTCAATGGAGAAACGTCTGAGCCAATTTGCTGATGTGTAACAAAACTTTATTTGACTGACAGCTGTAGTTTTAATTACCTTTCTTGCCTCCTGAATGTTCTTCCGCACCATCTCCTTGATGGTGGGGCTGTTTTGTCTTGCAGGATGAAAGAGCAGATCTATATTTGTCTGCAGTCTATCATGCATCACCTCCGGCCACCCCAAGTCCAAATCTGGCGTGTCCACATCCGAGTGGACAGGCCAGTACGTCCCTGAGGACGATTGGGTGTCCCCTGAACCGGTGACTTCCTCCAAATGGTTTTGAGGTGGGAGCTGCTCTACATTTTTAGTGATGAAGAGAAGCTCTTCCTCTGAGAGGAAGCTCCCTAAACGTTCTGCCTTTAGGAACTCCTGGTAACTGTCTCTGCCGCCTTTCACCAGGCAATCGATGGCCAGACGATAGGGCTCCCTGTAGTGAGGTTGGATGTAATCCTCTGATTTAAACTCTCCCCTCAAGGACGACAACAGAGAAAAGTCTGGGGACTCCATCTCTGTGGACTGTTTCAGCTGTACCTGTTGCAGATAAAAAGGATCAATATGATGTAAGAAGATCAGGGAACAAACACAAGTGGGTGGAAAATGCTGTAGGACTGGCTCTGGTGTTAAGCCTAATGAGGGCTTGTAGTACATGGAAAGGTCATATTGTTAATCTACAAAAGGGAACAAGTAATCAAGCTATGACACAACACATGGAAAGGTTATGTTGTTTACCACTGTGTGACAAAGCAAACAATATGTGAACACCAAGAGATGTATTTAAAAAGATATTAAAATACAACAGTACTTCTGAGTTTTATGGCATGAAGTTTGAGATGAAGTTCCTGAGAAAAGCAAAATTGGATCCATATGCTGATTAATGAACAGCCAACAAGCAGTTGCTGAGTAACACTGAATCACAGACTTTACAGTGGATAAGGAAACATTGCATGAGAGCAGATAAAAACTCTGTCAGTGAACCACATTCATGTTCAGACGTCTGTGAGTCTGATCAGGTCATACTGATAACATATCTGTGTAACAAAAACAAAAAAAACAACACATCTACAGAGCCTGTAGAAAGGTATAGAATGTCCTTAAAAACATGATTAAGATTGTGAATCAATCATATAAAAATGTTTGTTGGGTCTAAAATGATTGTTTTGCTTATGTCTGTGTAAGAATTGTGACGATTGGCTCCAGATTTTATCGTTTGTCTGCCGATAGTTTGGTGCGGTTGTTATCTCATGGAATCTGTTTCGTCAGCACAAAGAGTCTAGGTTTAGCTAAAATTAACATTATCTAACTCAGGGGTCACAGTGCCCGCGGGCACCAGGTAGCCCCCAAGGACCACATGAGTAGCCCTCAGGCCTGTTCTGAAAATGAAAATTTAACATTGATATTATCAGTTTCCCACCTTGTTAAGTCATTATTGATAATTATTGTGAGAAATCATTAACGTGATCTGTGTTTTCACATATATGAGTATCATTAATCATTAATAATCATATAACTAAAGGCAAACTGAGCAAATTTGTTATTTCAGAAGAGTGTATCAAACTGGTAGCTCTTCGTATGACTCAGTACCCATGAAGTAGCTCTCAGTTTCAAAAAGGTTGGTGACCCCTGATCTAACTATTATTAGCAATGTTAGCATTAGCCAGCTCTAGCAACAAACTGGCAACCACTTGACGGGGCAGATGACAACAGCTGTGTTGTGACGTGAACACAATGGAAGCCACATTTAGTGTCTGAATGCTATCAATAAAACCTTTAAGGTATTGTGATTAACTCTGGAATCAACCCCAAAATAAGCAAACCTATTACGTTATTCAGGAACTAATTGTTATTTGGCAGTTAGCTGACTAGTTGTTATTTGTTTCTCAGTAGCTAAACAGTTTCCTCCTATTTGTAGAGTTTGTTTAAATTGCGATTGTGGTCACCAGTGCAGCGAAGAGGCCTCTATTTTCTGATATTCTGCGTTCAAAACCACAGTAATTTATAGTTACGACTTCCATCTGTAACGCTTTCTTTGTAATATGAAAATCAACCTGTTATTTCTGTGATACAAATAAGAGTAACTTCAAACAAGCCACATCTTGAAAGCTGACTCATTAATATCTGATGCTGAACCTGTTCACAGACAGGGCTCAGTGGATGACTAGCAGTCGATGCCCAGAGGGTGAATGCTATTGCTGCACCTGTACTGTCCTTCAGAGTTATGGTGAGAAAAAAATTAAACCCGTAAGGAGCTTACGTTCGAGCTCAGTATTGTCAGTAACTGCATGACTGTGGAATAAAGTCAGATTTTAACATAATTAATGAAAAAAATCTTCTACATTCGGCCTGCCAAGACATTTTTTTAGTACATCGTGATAACATTATGTTAACTTTTAAACTGTAATGCAAAGACCAAATAAAACCTTTGCCACCAACCTAAACTTTTTTGAATACGGGCGACAGTGATAAGATTTCATTTTGTCTATTTCTATTAAAAACACCTTTATCCAAGTGATTTCACTTGGTATTAAACATTTTCTGAAACCCCCAACATACACCGAAGTCAGACAGATGACATTTTATAGAATTTTAGACAGAAGCCTTTCACTTTCGACATGATATCTTTTCTGATTTTTGTCTGTCTTTTATCGCACATCTGAATGTCTGGTAAGAAGAAAAATAAACTGAGAAACTCGGGAAAGTTTGCATGAGCGTTTCACTTTCAGGTGAGCTTCACTTACCGGTGAAAAATGCAGCTTACACTCCCAGTAAATAACCCCAAGTGCAGCCAGCCTTTACGCTCTCTTTTCAGATAAGCTTTAGAAGATATTTTTATGGACTACGCTGTGATGATTATTATCATATATTTACATTCTGAACTAAGTTTTAAGTGCCAAAGATCCTTTGAGGTCAACGTTGACTCTGAAGTGCCTTATTTAAATAGATATATCAAACTGTAAAAGAAACATTGAGCAGCATATTTACTGATAACCTTCACTGCACATCATCATATACGTGTACAAACAGCATACTTATTTATACGGTTTATCGCGAGCCCCCCAGCTGTTCGGAGAGTTCCTTTAAAAAAACTGAGGTGTTTGAAATTCTCACAGAGCCTCCTCTCCTCCCCATTGAACACTTCACAGAGGCTTCAAAAGCAC
This sequence comes from Spondyliosoma cantharus, assembly GCA_900302685.1. Classification (NCBI taxonomy): domain Eukaryota; kingdom Metazoa; phylum Chordata; class Actinopteri; order Spariformes; family Sparidae; genus Spondyliosoma; species Spondyliosoma cantharus. The sequence continues at coordinate 6,081 of OMLP01040151.1, read as the reverse complement.
GGCTAGCTAGTCACAACACCATTAACCAGCGCTCAGCAACTTACATTTAGTGTAAATCCTCTCGACTGCTCCCAGTATGTCCCTCAATGGATTTATGTGTGCTCAGTACATGTCAGCATTTGGAGGAGCTACTGTCCGCTGGCTGGAAGAGACAAAAGACAGAAGGTGGTGTCTCAACATGATCAACAGTCTGCAGATGGAGGGTGTGGATTCCAGTTTTGACATGCAAAATGGTCCGGCTCGAAACTTGCTCACAGGCAGCCATAAACCTGTTTGAGACGCGTAGCCACTCCCCTCCTCCTCCCCTCAGGAACAAAGTTCACACCGGTGAAAATCAAGATAATGAAGGACATACAGAGGCGTTGATGAATGGAGCCTTGTGTTTAAAGTGCTGTAAGACAAATTGAGACATTAATGCATAATCTTACGTCAGTGGTTTATAAAGACAGATTCACTTTTGTGTAGCAAGAAGAAATTCCACAATGAGAAACTTAAATGAGCCAGGGATCATCCGTCGCTTTCGTCTTTACTTCATCTTAACGCGGTGCTGTCCAACCTGTGGTGGGGACACAGCTGTCTTTGCATCTGTAGGGTGAAAACAACTTTGATTTTAGATTTGAAAAATCTGGACAATATTGGAGATTTAGGGAGTTTTCTTGCATTTCTTCTTCCGTAATGAATTCATAGTGGCGATATTTGTCATCCTTCGCCTTGTGTTTTTAGCAAGTGTCTTGAAAACAAACTGCCTCGTTGTGCAAGTTCTGCATTCTCGAGGAGGACATCTCAACAGGACTTAGCTATTCCCTTCAAGGCTAAAGGCGCAAACAATGCGTGACCTTGTTCAATAGCTGTTAAGAAATCTTCATACATAGAAAAGTCTTTTGTTAGTGACATAAGTTCTTTTTTAAAATAGTTTTTGCTTCTTTCACATTTTTCTTTATACTCTATTGTGTTGAAAAGCACATATTCTTATAGAAAACAAATCCACCGCTGACACTCACATCCATATGTATGAGTACAATTACATTCCTTTGTAACGACTGCCATCCTTCAGACACCCTTCTACAAAAGCATAATCTGCATCTTATCAGTGTTTTATATTCAGGAACACTATTATGGATCTTCACCTTCAGCTGTAAAAGCTGCTTCTTGCTTGGTTTTCCCTTTATGTTCAGGAGGGAACATCCAATAAGATAAAGTGAACAAATCCATCTGACATGTTTGTTTTCTGACTGAAACTGAAAGTGTTAACGCTCGTGTGTATGCATACATTAAGCTATTGACTGTCTTGTCTCTAGGCAACATTTTGAGAGTTCAGGTTGAAAAACAAATGTCTGCACGTGCAATGATAAAAATTCAGTACAGATGATGATATCAGCACGTGATAAATGATTCACAACAAGTGATCATTTGCATACGTGAGTTTTTATATGTCTCTTTTTTCATCATGCCATTGTGCGTGTGTGTGCACGTCTGTTTGTTTGTTTCTCAATTCAGCACTTGAAAGTGTTTGTCAGACACCATCACGCACTGCGAGGTGACATGAGGAATCTTCCTGCCTTCCAGTGGTAGGAGGAACTTTAGTGTTTGGATGTCATCAGTGAATCTCAATCGGCCTCAGAGCATTTCTGGGTCAATCGAGGTTTGCATGTAAACGATCCAGAAGTTCTAAATAACATTTGGCTGAGTGACAAAACATGTGCGCCCACAGGCTGCAGCATACATGTTCACACCCACACACACACACACTGACGTCACCACCAAATGCCTGCATATGCAAATACACACTGCACAGGTGATTGTGTGATTATGAGTCAGTCACTCCAGGTGTAGAAAGAGCAAAATCAGCTTGTTTAACCATTAAAAACACTAATTTTGGGAAACACAACTATTTAGTTTCTTGCCTGGAGTTAGATGAGAACATCAACATCGCTTCTTTCTGTACATTTGGAAATATGATGCCACAGCCAGCAGCTGCAAACCAGGGATAACAAAAACACCTATTAAACTCATTCATTAAAGTTCCCACATCATGTTTGTTTACAAGTTCAAACTACTGTCAAATATACAAATACTGTCCGTTGCTGCGGCACCTCTATTCACCCTCAGTCTGACCACTCCATTTTAGGGACTGTCTCTTTAAGGCATCTCTTCCTCAAAGCCCAGTCTGCTTTGATTGGTCAGTTCTCACAGGCCTGAGCAGGCACCACCCACCATGTTTCCACAGAAGATCTGCTAGTGTTTTTGGAACTGCGGCCATACTGGAGAAGGTGACTGTATGGTTTAGACACTGCAACCTTACGGAAGTCCTGAAGGCCCGTTTGAATGCAGAGTTTCTTAATACAAACAGTATGTAGTTTTGATATTTTAATATGACCTTTATAGTAAGGTAAGGTAAGTGAACCTGCTTTATAATTGAAAAAGAGATGCAAATATCTCTTTCTACAATATGGGACCTTTAACTTTAACACTGTATATCACATTTGTTTAATCCGTACAAAAGTGTAAAAAACAACACTGATGTGATTTTGTTGTCTTTGGAAAGTCAGGATAGCTGTTTCCCACTGTTGTCTTTGCGCTACGCTAAGCTAAGCTAAGCTAAGCTTACAGGCCTCTGTCTGTAGCTCCAAGAATGAGTGTGAATGTGTGCTGTCTCCGTCCGTCATTTCCATTCCACTAATGAAGCCAATAAGACTGTTTCCCAAAATGTCAAACTATTCCTTTAAGTCTCCAACAGAGTGAACAGAGAGAATCTTTTTAATTTAGCTCCACAGACTAAAGACTAGTATGAAGTCACTTGAGTGTGTTTCTCTTCTTCTTCTTTTTTATCGGTAATTAAATCCATCTGCAGCAACTTAACTTAATGACTGTCAGAAACACATGAGAGGTAATTTGGTCTGGGTCTCACTGAGATAATGTCAGGAAATGAAATGATAATGATCATAATAATAATAATGATATGATAATTAAGGAATAATACATATTCTAAGGAGATAAAAAATTAATTAGCAAAAGTGGATATTTGCTTTGAGCTCATTGAAGGATTCTGTTTTGGGCCTCATCCTCCATATGACCCAACAAGAACAACAGGACACTACATTAAAGCCATCATAATATTCTGGCATACACTACGTGATATGTAACAAGGATATGCAGAATCTCTGCTCCTTTATTATGACTGAAAACACCTCTGGTAGTTTGCCTGAAAAGAGCCGTGAAGAACAAGATATCTGCACCATTGTTGAGTTGTGCGTCTTCAGTCTGGGTGTGTGTAGATTAAGTAACGTGTGCATTAAGTCACAGGGAGTTTCTTTTCCTTGAGCAGCCCTGCTGTGACTCACCTTTTGTGACACCCAATCCCAGCTCCCTCCGTGCAGCTATCGCGATCAGTTCCCTGGGCTGTTCTCCACTCCTGCTGCAAGTCAGAGCAGGTGACCGCGTTGTCGTCTTCTTGTGAAGTGTTTCTGATAAGCTAAAAGCAGGAAAACATCAGCTTGACACTGAACGCTGTGTAAACTCATAATGGCTGATTAATGGCATTTAATAATCTTTTATCTTCTATCATGTCAACAGAGCTTAGTGTTCTTTTTGTACTTGCAAAACAGCTGCAAAAAAAAAAAAAAGAGTCCTTTGAAAAAATCCTACAGAGAATCATAATTTTGATATCATCGCCTATTCATCATATCTCGCACCTTCACCAAGTGGCAATTAAATCAACACTCCAGGTGATGATAGTGTTTAAAATATAACCTGCATGAAACCATGTTCACATAAACGGTGAGATCAAAAGGTGTAAGCTGATGTAAATTACCGCTTTAACAGTACATTGCGGATCTCTCCACTGAGGCTCACATTAAAGCATGGGAGGCAGCAGAGTTGTTAAACCAGTTTATTACACATTATGACTGAAAATGTGTGTGCAGGATGAGGATGTTGGTCTGCAGAACAAGGAGGTAATAAATGTGAGCAGCCAACGGCAATCAAATACTACTGCTATCTAAACAGTGTTACACCCCTGTTCTAGGGGAACCGGGGCACACCATGCTGTGACGCCCAACTCTACCCAATCCCAAGAAAGTTTAGTTACTATTTACAGTATACAGATGCACAACCATCTTTTCACAACACCAGGCTGTCCAAACCATCAGAATTTCAGAAAATCTAACAACAGGCTTGCTCCTTATTACTCATAGATTCACTTAACACACACACACACAAACACACACACTCACTGAGGTGAGTAGAGGGAGATTGACAGCAACCCGTATGACCAGGGTCATAACAACAGCTAGTCTTGCCATCCCAAAATAGAATTGAATAAACTCATGTGAGCAAACAGGGGTCAGGTGAGCAGGTGCCTCTCATTACTAATGTAGAGAACTGTGCTGAGCTGAGCCGAGCCGTGCCGGTGACAGACCTGCTCCACAGTAAGGCCAAGCCAGGCCTGCCCGGCCTCCAAGTGGGCTGCTGTGATGACTCACGACTGCAGTCAACCTGTAACAAGCACCTCTCCTCCTCAAATCGATACTGAACTCACGTCTGTGCAGGACATGTGAGGGAAAGAAATTGCCAATTAAGGGGGGCTTTTATCGTGCAGAAGTTATTGTGAAACATGTTTGTAACTGAATTAACAGAGCCACTTTGTCAGTGGTGATTCCTCCATAGTACTGCAGGGATCGGGATGGGCGTTGTTGCTTTAAGACACACCTTGAAGCACATAGCCAAGTTGTGGTGGAAATGAAAAATCCCAGGCTACGTAATTATGTAATGAGTAGGTACTCATTAAAACATCAATTGCATTACTTGACTAATTCCACAACAGCAAAGTAAATGGCTACATTACTCATTAGATTACTTTTAAACAACTCGCTTTCTCCATTTGGACCAGTTCTCACCCCAAACTCTCAGTGGCTTTAAGCTTCACTGAATTCTATGATGCTCTGCCTCTAGCATCACTTCAGCATGTGACGGGCTCTGCAGTCAAAAACTACTTGCAATGTCCGGGTTAGACTTTCATAAAAAAAGCCTGCTGATGGTTGCGGTCTGGTTAGGTTTAGGCGCAAAAGCTTCCTGGTTAGGTTTAGGACACCATCCCTGTTTGTGCTACAGAAATTACATTTCACAACATAACTTGAAAGCATATGGGATGTGAACCCCAGCCCGCAACTCAGATTTTTTTGCTCTTTATACTAGTACACTAGAGGGGAGCTTCCAGTATTGATGCTAGAGGGACACCCTCTGCGTCAGACGTAGAAGAGCGGGGCCACTGACCTGGTTGCTGTATTTGACCACGTTGGGAGGGAGAACAGGCTGGTATGGAACACAAAAATAAGACATCATGGTTCGACAAGGAGTCAGCCTGAGTGGGGCATTTACTGACCATCAACAATTTGCCCCTGCTCCAGCTAGCTTTATATTCTGGATCATACTCACCACTGAAGACCAAGCTGATATCAACCCAATATCAAACTCCAGATTAGGGGTCAATGATTACTTTCTTCACATTTCTCTGCAAAATCACAACAACATAAAGACTTGTTTCAATGGGAAACAAGACTGGTGCTATGTATGCTTAGTTCAATAGTACAGATACTCACTCAATAATGAATAGTTTTGATAGATCCTTTTTCAGAACAAAGTTTCAAAGTTGCTTGAAACATGATTAATACATGTGGACGGAGGCATTTCAAGTAAAAGTAAAAAGAAATACAGAAAAAAAAGTCAGAAGAAAATTAATATGATCAATAAAACCCCAACATGGTGTTAAGATAAAACAACTTTTAGGACTTTTTCCATCAATGAACATTCAGAGTTCCTCTGGCAAGTGAGTTTAGCCCTGGAATTCCGCTGGTTGCCTGTATGTTGCAGAACGGCCAAACCATCATGGCCTCTGACACAAACATGTATGGGGGCATGAATTAACTGAAACATACTGTATGTATACTGTATCCTCCCAGCTCTCAGTAAAGGCAGGGAGGACAATAGATAATAGACAATGGACAACTTCTACCTCTATTTGCACATCCGCTTGCACTGTTTCACTGCCATTTGCACTGTTTAATGTATCTACTGTTCATTTTT